>VZUI01023561.1:0-61500 GCA_013401135.1 Cettia cetti | reverse complement strand
CGTGGGAGGAAGACGGGAGCCGAAGCCGCGCCCCGCCCCGCCCCGCTCCGCTCCGCTCAGCCCAGCCGAGCCGAGCCGAGCCCAGCCCAGCCCAGCCCAGCCCCGCTCCGCTCATCACCGAACCGCTCAGCCCCGCTGCGCTGAGCCCAGCTGCGCTCTCGCCGCCGATCGCCCCGCTGCCATGGGGTAGGGGCGGCGGAGCGGGGGGACGCCGTCAGGCTGTGGCCGCCGGCGGAGCGCGGAGCGGCGCCCCGCGGTGCCGGGGGGCGCGAGGGGCAAACGCGGCGGGGCTGGCGCCGGAGGCCGGGCAGGGCAGGGGGCTGCCCCGGTGCGAGAGCGGCGGCGGCGGTGGCAGGCGGAGAGATGATCGCGGAGTTGTTGAGCAGCGCCCTGGGGCTCGCCCTGTACCTCAACACCCTGAGCGCCGACTTCTGCTACGATGACAGGTAGGGCAAGGAGCGGCGGGGCTGGGCGGGCAGGGGTTGCTCACCTGTCAGGAGCGAAGCTTCGGCCGCCCCCCCTCCTCGTGCTCGGGGCGGCGCCGGGGGGTCCCGGTGGCTCCGGAGCTCCGGGTGGCCGCGGCGGCACCCTCCACTCGTAGGGCTTTGACAGCTCGGACTCGGTCCTCTCCAGCCCCGCGCAGCCGGAGGGGACCCACCGTTCCAAGTTGGCATGTCCCGGGCTGATCCCTCATGCGCGGTATCAGCGGGGTGCCCGGCCGCCTCCCGTCCCGTGCTCCCGCTCCGCCGGGACCGAGCGCCCTCGGGAAGTTGCCGTCCGCTGCGGGGCTCCGCTGGGCGGCCGCGGGGAGCGGAGCCCCGCCGGCCGGGAACGACGCTGGGCTGGCTTGGGTTGCCCACCTGCTCCTCTCCTGGCCGAACCTGCCCGCCGGAGCTGCGGAAAGGCGCTGTTCTTAGTCGGGGGAAATTCCGATTTGTGCCTTTTCCGGTGACTTAATCTGATCGCATTTAAAACAGATGCATAATTATAATGTATTATTAGGGAGAACAGCACGCCTGGCTAAACTTATTAACCGTCCTGGGGTGATTCATGCTCCATTGGAATGAAACCATCCAAAAAAGTGAGCTGAGATTGACTTTGACAGCATTTCATCAGCCTTTCTCCTCTGTGGCCAGAGACCGTCTGCCCCGGGGGCGAGTGGCTGGGGGGCTCCTCCGGTCCCGGCGCGGCTCGCCCGGCCCCGTCCCGCCCCGGCAGCGCGGCTGGAATCCTGCGGGAGCCGGCAGCTGGCCACGCGTGCGGGGCTGCCTCTGCGGGAGTGAGGGAGGGGGCGAGGAGTGCCCCTGGCTGGGGGTGTGAGCGGAGAGTCCTACGGCACGGCTCAGGTTCACAGTGCCAGCTCCCTGAGCAGCTGTCGGGCAGGGTTGGTGCCTTAGAGCCTTTGGTGGGAGAGGAGGAAACGCGGAGAAGCACGGCAAGGTGGGATGAGGGATGTGCCTGATCAGGAAGATGTTTGCTGGATGAATTTAACTTCTCGGCCGCTGATGGGATGTGAAAGGGTCAGATGTGTCTTTGATTAGGCATATGCCTTGGAAAATAACCTGCCTGTCCTGCAGTAATTAATTACTAAACTTGGAATTTTTCTCCCTTAAGCGGTATTACAGTGCACCTGCCGTGTTTAAGATCTGTCACCGCTTCCAGAATACTCCCCCCTCTTTTCAGGGCTTGCTACTATTAAACCTATTATACTGGAAGCAAATGCCAAGTGTTAGTCCTGGTATAGGTCTCTGGCTGGGAACAGTTGGCTGCAGAATGTGGCAATTCAGGCTTCAGCCCTCCAGGTCATTTACATGTACTTGAAGCCTTGTGAGCAATTAAGTGGTTTTAGGTTTCTGTGAGTCTTCCAGTTTTCTACAGTGCTTTTTCTTAAACCTATTTTAAAGTTTTGAAGCTTCATTCATAAACAATGAAAGAGAAAAGTCTGCTGTTGCTCTGAAATGTCAGGTCTGAGTTGGATCAATAGGAAGTAGTGAATATTTTGATACAGTGACGCGATTTTAAACCTGCTTATTATAGTTAAGAACAGCAGGAGTTGTGGAATATTTATATAACCCTACATAGCATATATTGCAATGTTTGGGCAAAACTGGGTTGTTTAAGCACAAACTTAAAAGCCTGTCCTGCGGGCCAGTTCAAATAGACTAGGCATGGAAAGCAGTATGAAGTACTTTCTGGTGCTGTTGATGTGGAGGTCGAGGTTACTCTTGATCTTGCCTGAGTGTGCTTTAATGCAGTTAGAAAAAAGTGGTATTTAAGTGTCATCTCTGAAAGTGTGAAAAAGATAATCACACACTGATTTTGCTTGTACTAATCCGTGCACTGTTTAAAAGGTGTTCTAAAAGACTGCTTTGTTCATGTGTCTACCTCCTAACTAAATAAAATACTTCTCATCATTGTAGCCATGATTTAGGCATTGACTAGAGGGCTCTGAAAGCCAGTTAATGGCATATCTTTATGTGGGGTCATCTAATTAGGATGTTTTTCAACTGCAGTACTGGAAGGGACAAGGCAGAAAGGGCCGTTTTGTGCTAGTGATTGTTGAACTAGAAAGGGTTATCTATTCAAAGAGGCAGGCTCTCAGACCCAAAGTATTATTTTAACTGTAATCACAGAATCTTGCTGCCCCGCAGGAGCCGGCTTGAAATGTAACAGTGGAAAAGGAGGTCGATGCTGGAGCTGCAGGACACAGTCCTCCATGTGGGAGATGGATCATGCTACTAACTTGAATCAAGATTGTGCATTTAAGCTGGGAACCAGCAATGTCTGTTTCAGGAGGGCAGCATATTGCCATGTTTTTTTTTCCTACTTCCTTTCCTATTATATTGAAATTACATCACACTGTTCTCTTTTTAATATAGTGATCAAACTTAACACATAGAGGGTGTGTGTAATTGCTTTCTGTATTTTTTATGTCGGTTGGGCAAGACTAAGTGGCATCATAAAACTTCTTATAGCAAAATCAATTTTCCAGTGGTAAGATGTAATATTTTAGCAGGAGCACGGCACCAAACTAAAGACGGTATGGACAGTGATATAACAAACTTGCTTGTAGTCTGGGCTTTGACTCTGTATCAAAGGATTCAATATTTTGTTTTCCACCCTTTACCAACTTAAACTGAAATAGCATGAATTTTGAGCCTGAGGAAGTTGAGCAAGCAGGTATACATGTTCTTACTGTTTGTCATTAGTCTGCCTAACTTGTTTGTTTCAGGCTAAGGCTAAGTAGATATATTGCACACAATCAGTGCAATCCCGATATTTTTGAGAAGTTGACTTATTGATTGCTTTGAATGAAAGTATCACTTGTCAATTTCTAAACACAAGAGCCAGTCTTGTTGAATTTCTTTTTTTTAATTATTTTTATTCTGTAGATGTAGTCCGAGAGAACATAAGCTTTTGCCACCCTTGTTCCTGCCACTGTAATTCTTACAGACAGCTGTGATATTTCCTAGTTACGTGTGTAGATTATTACTGAGAGTTTCACCTTCCCGGCTCAAAACCTCCTTGTTCAGCTAGAAGGAAATAGATGCATTTTCCCCCTCTTTTTTACTTATTTATTTGAAGCTGAATGTGGCATGTAGTAACCCAAAACAAGAATTGAATGAAGAAAAGGGGGAAAATATTTAATGCCACAGTAGCTTGCATTGCTTCTTAAGGTTTATTTATTGTTAAGCAAAATCATCTTGAAACTGGTAATAGTAGAAATGAGTTCCCTCTGGGTACAGAGAAATGCAATTTCCATTCCTGCAGATGTGTTGAAGATCTTGCTTGTTGCACCATGTTAAATCCAGCATCTTGCTAGATTAAGCGGGGGCTAATCTCTGCACACACAGTTTGCCGTGCTGGTATCTACCAGTATTACAGGAAGGAGACCCATTGCTGCAGTTAGGCTTACACATAGGCATGACTACTTTTGGCCCATTTAGGCCCCACCAGCCCGCCTGGCAATTTGGCCTGCAGGTACCTTATACTGAAGCTGTCCTCCTTCATGTGGCCTGTGCTAAGACAAGTCACTGTCAGTTTGTAGCTGGGGTGGGGAAGATTCAGTGCTCTGCGTATCTGAGGTCACGCATTGTTACAGTGAATGTGGCAAAGGCAACTCATCTATTGAGGCGGCCCTGCCTTCTAAATCTCAGAAGAAAGGCATATTTTAGGGACAGTATGGTAGGAAGCTTTAACCTTGAGTGATGTACTGTCTTAGTGACACGTTGTCAAAATTGGTGTTCTGGAAAATGTGTACAGATTTGTCTGTGTCTGTGTAGGGCTCTTCCATGGAATTTGGTAGCACACATCAACTTTCTCTAGCTTACACTGCATTTTATTTAGCAGGCCTGAATGGGGCAGCCTTGCTGATGGCAGAAAATACCCATCAGTCGTGTTTCAAAGTTGCTGGGCAATATTCCAGAGTGTGTTGAAAAATCCTGTTAAATGTTTTCACCCTGTAGTGTCAAACTTGCATCATTTTAAAACAGGCCGAGCCCATACACATTTGACAGTACCTCTGATGGGTCTGCCACATGAGATTTAATCTAGCAAGTGACCCAAATACATGCACTAGAAGAACAAGTGTAAGTGCACTGGGGAAAATTACTCGCCATCTGTCTCCTTGTTGTGTGTGTATATTTGATTATTAATTTACATTTGTGATTTTTATAGTCTCTTTTTGTTGTCTTCTCAGTTTTTTCGGCTCCAAGTACACCTCTCCAGTAGCTTTTAGTAGCTCCAGTTTACAGGTAGCTGCAGTCTTCTGAATTCCAGGAGTGAGGTTGGTGATGGGGAGACAGGGATTTGTGTGCTTTCTCTATAATGTTTTCCCTTTGTTGCCTCATTCCATCTTCTGCATGCTAATTTCAAACCACCATACAGATAATTTTCATATAAAGCAGGAGCTTTAACATATTCATAAAGGAGTAAAGGTAACTTGGAGAAGATGCTTGAGTAACTTAGGCTGTGTAGTAAAGGTTTGTAGATGAGTGTGTGTTTGTAGCTGAGTATTAACCAAGTGAATCAGTAACTGATTGTCTAATGGGATGAACCCGGCACAATGATACTCCAGTTCTTTTTTAAATGCTCAACATAACCTAAATACGTATTTGGCTTTTGATCTAAAAATGGTTTCTGCATAAAAAATCATGTGGAATTAAACATTTCAATCCAAATGTGCAATCTTGGTTTCATCAAAATATCGGTGGGCAGTTTGCTTTGGTTTTTTTCTTTTTCCATTTGAGATGCAGTAGTATAGAGATTTTAGAAAGCAAAAAAGAAATTCTGTCCCCACTGGCTTTATTATAAGATTCTTGTTGCATATGTAACACTAACATAAAGCATGTCACTTCTGGTAGCTGGTTCAGAGAATAAATTCATGCCTGTTAGCAGACGGAGAGTCTCCCTGAGTCACTGACGGGATGTGCCTCATCTGCAGGAAGTTCTTCCAGCACACAATGGAGTTACAAATTCAAATGATCAACTTTCTCCAACATTTCCCATATGTATTCCAGCTGCACTTCTGAATCCTTTAAGTTTGCCAGAGCGAAAGTTACTGAAAGACTCAGAAGTATCTCATCTCAATTTGTTAACCATCTGATAGCTGCAAGAGTGATGAATTAGAGCTCCTTTGCTTCCCTCATCTGGAAGTTTGCCCTTTCCTTGTTGTTTGCTGCTAGTTTTTTTTTTTCTTTCTTTTTTTTTTTACTTTATTCTTTTTATTCTGTGGAGTTGACTGAATCAGAGACTTTGCTGTTTGTTTATGGAATTTCTTTCTTTAGCTGAAATATTTGATGCTGAAACTGATGCAAGACTACTGGCAACCTGTGGTGAGAGTTGCTCCAAAAACAAAGCTGGAGAAACAGACTTAATCTGTGGGCAGAGATACTTAGTGTTATTGTTACTTATGTAAAGGTGAATCTATTCTTTGGGCCAGTGTTTTATGTTAGATTTTAAAAAATTTTTATTTCTAAATATTTTATAGGCTTTATTCAGATTTTGAGATAACTGATTTTTTTTGGGTTTTTTTTGGAAAAGAAACCTTTTTAAAATGCTTGTTTCCTTCTCTGTTCTTTTAACCCTAATTTTTGTCTGAAGTGATTGTTGGAAAGGTAGAAAAGCATTTTATCTGGAGACCTGAATCTTACGCTGAAAGTTTTAAAATAAATTTTGAAATTTCTTTTGATTGTGGAAGCCTGTTGTTTGCCTTGGGGCTTGGCCACCTTTGAGTCCTGCTTTCCTGCTTGGGGTGACTGATCATATAAACTCTCGTTATGATCCTTTACGGTTGGAGCTTGTTTTGTGGGCAGGTTGTTATAAGTCAGGATGGCTGTAGGATTTCATTTCAGATCTGCTAGATCAGGTTCTTATCCTGTCTCAGGATGGTCATGCAGACTTTAAGATGTGTTATTTTTGTGCAGGAAGTCCCTCTCTAGTAAGAGAGCATAAATTTTGCAATTTCTTTCCCAGTTTCACCCTTTGCAGAGCTCCATACTAAACCATTTTTCCCTAAAGGCTAGCCTGTTGGTGAATGAAACTCGGAAGAGGCAGAGTGAAGTGTTTCTTTGGTCTGGCATCCTAAATATTACTTAACATGTCAACACTACTGCTCAGTCTGTTACTTCAGGACAGTTGAAATATTTTGTGGACCTGTGAATGGCTTATGACAGACATCTCCAAAGGCAGTGACATGCACTTGGCTCTGTCTTCAGAGGATGCTTCAGGCTAGCACAGAGTTGCTGCTGTTTGTGTATGACAGCTGATTGTGAAACAAAGGAACAAGCTGGATCACTGGGGCAGCAGCCAAGGATCAAGTAATTTATCAATCTCTGTTTTACCTCAAGGAGAAAGAAAATTGGTAAATCAAACTGTTTGAAGCTGATAAAATTTTGTGACCCAGCCTCTTCTCCTCTGTAACTGGGGAAGGTTCATCGATGATGCTTCACTGACTATTCCTGGCCTCGTTAATCTTGGAGAGGGAGAAAAAATAAAAGTGGCTTCCTTTAATATTCATCCTTGTGTTCTCTAGGACACTATGAATTACTCTGTTAGCCTTCATTGTCCTAGTGGCTTCATAAGGAAATTTTTCAAGAATAGTGGCAGGTTTCAGTTGCAGGTAAATAGTAGTCATTTACTGTCTTCTCACTACTCTCCCTTATTTAATTTACTTAATCTTTTTAATTGCTGGGGTTTTTTATTGGAAATATTATGCTTTCAGCATAAGGTTTTTTGTCTTTTATATCTTAATTATTTTGATTTTTTTGTCCAGTGATTTATTCAAGTGACCCATATTAATGCTTCAAAAACTTTTAAGAATCAGTGTGATCTGTAAAAACAATGTGGTTGTATATAGTATTATATTAAACAGGATTCTGTTGTATGCTAAAATTTGAGATCCTGCCTTTTATGGCATCTTTCATCCAATCGAGAGCTGGACAAGTTTGCTATTAGTCTGCCACAAAGGTGCCTTAATATATTCATGGAGGTCACTGTTGACTGCCTCAGATAATTTCCTTCTCTCCAGGATTTAAGCACATTGGCCTCAGCAGCATTCCCAGTCCCAGCTGGCCCAGGAAGCCAGAGACTGACAGATAATTGAATGTGGATTTTCTGTATGATGGTGCAAACCATTGTTTCCAGATGACTGGACTGGTCTGTGGAATCCCCTATTGTTGACCAACTTGTCAGTAGACCCCAGAAGCGCTGCCCTGACCTCTGACCTGGGTTTCAAGGGAGAACAGGTTTTTCTGAATTTAGCATCCTGTGTCCAGGATGGGTGTTTCTGAACTTAGTGTTACTCTTGGCTATTTTGCTAATGAGAGGATTGTATGATTTTTAGCTCCTGCGTATTTTAGTCGGCTAGTCCAATTTGCGTTCAGGGGAACAACGCAGTAATTGGTAGCAGAACTATTGCTGTGAAGCCCCTGCCAGTGCCTGGATGCTATTTTCATGCAGCTTGGTAATTTGTGTACTTAAATCCTAAAAAATAACTTGAACTCTTGAAGCAGGATCACTATTCAGTCACCAAAATTGTCATGGAAACAAACCCATTCAACAACAACCAATGCCCTCTGTCCAGTCTTCTCTTCTCACCTCTGTAGCTTTTTGCATATAGCAGTTCATAATTGGAAGCTGTGCCTGGGAACCAGACTCCAGTGTGCCACTTCTACATCATTGCTGTAGTGGCGTCACCTGGACTCAGTGCTTAGGAGGAAAACCGGTCTCTAAACACTCTCAAATACCTAAATAAAACATACACCACAAGTAATCTGCAGCCCCAACTTAGAGATAGCATTTCATTTCTGTGCATAGTGTTTCCAATTGCCTGGCTGCCTGCTCTAAGTGTAACTTTGAGTTAACTGCTTGTTTAAGATTTTTCCCTCTGATACAAGAGAATGTAGCTCAAAGTTGTATGACTTCACAGAGAGCCTTCTGTGAATCAGGTACTTTTATTTAGGAGGCGGTTCCGGGCTATGTGTGTGGGCTTCCAGTGTCATGATGCATCAGGAGTGCCTTTGCAGCATGCAGCCTCCAATTTCTATGCAGGAATATTTCTCAGCTGGTGCTTTTTAAAATACTTTTATGTTTTCTCAGCAACTATTGGAGCTGGTAATGGTTATTTACTTTGGTACTAAAAAAAGCCAGCATGGAGTTCCAGTGTATGAATAAAGCACTAAGAAATACTCTTCCACTGAAAAATAGTTTCTTAAAGTTGATGTTTGTAGCAGTTTTAAGGTAACATAATTACTTAGTGGGGGCAGGGGGGGAAAGAAAAATCCCCGAGTTATTGGAGGTTGTCCTTTACAAAGATCTTTAAGAGTTAAGGAAAATAAAAACCTCGCTGTAGATAGGGGTCAGCCAAGCCCTTTATTGTGAATATCATGGTTAAAACCAAGTCCTGAAATCTAGCCAACCGGCACGAAATTTTGCTTTTATCAAAGAGCCCCTTGATATGTCTTCATCCAGATTTCAGTAGGAGATGAAAGACTTCAGGAGGAAACCAGCTTGTGTGTAGAAAAGATTGGGTGTGCTGAAGCTGCCTCTAGAAGTTAGGCAGAGGAGGTCTGTCCCATTGTAATTAAAATTGTAAATATTCAGTGTGTGGCTGGCTTTGGAACCCCCTGTGGTAATTCCTGTGCCTGCATTTTACCCCAGGGTGTTTCCCAGAGATGTTTTGTAGCATGCATGTTCAACCCTCTGTGAGGTTGTATAGGTTGTTGAGTTGAAGTACTTTACTGTATTAATGCCTATACACTTGACAGGCTTTTAATAGACACTTGGTATTGAAACATGCAATTATAAAGTAATAACCAGCATCTTGGAGGCAAACTGGGGAGAACTGGAATTCTTAATCCAGGATAATTTGATTTTTTTTTTTTTTTTTGGAAAAATACTGATTTGTTTCAGGTCTCTCACATGAAATCTTGAAGTGGGAATTAATTTCAAAAGTTGCCATGTCTGTGACTTTAACTTTGGTTTCTCTAAGTCTTTTGTGTGTGCATATAGTTTGATAATTGTTTTCAGTGGTGGACTTTTAAAAAGATGTGGAGGTTCTTGCTGCCCAGTGCAAAGCACTACATTAAATACACTTAAAAATCTTCCTTTTGAAGTACCCAGTGCCTGTCCCTTTATAGGCTATTTAGTAGTTTCTCCTCCACAGGCTGATCCTGTTGGTATTTTTAGTCTTTGTGATATTGTAGCACTTTGAAAAGCTTGGAATACTCTTGGTTTGATTTCACAGCCTGTCAACTTTCCTGGGCTGGAATCAGTTATGTTTGGCTGGCTTCTTTGTTTGAGGGGACTGGGCTACTTTGAGAAGAGGATTAGGTCCTGTTGGAAATTCAGATGAGATGCCTGCAGTCACTTCTGGCCTTTAGAGTAACTTTCCTAAGTTTCCTATTTCCAAATAACACTGTGGATTTCCCTTACTGCAGTAGAAGGAGCCCATATTGTGTTGAGTGGGACTCTGTGGATGGAACTTGCAGCTGTTGTTCTGTAGGTTATGAACGTTCTGGTCTATACTTTTTTTTCATGCTTCATATGCTTTTTAAAATAGAATTTTTTTTTTCTTTTCAAATAAAATATTTGAAGGTACACTGTGCCTTGTTTTATCCTCATTTCCAGCAGTTATGTGACAGTGAAGGTGCTGTTGTACCTTCTCTTGTATTTGATACTGTACTTATTTGATATTACTGCTTAGTGTGTTGATTGTTCTAATATTTTGTGTAGGAAGATGAAGAAATTGCACTCACATTTGAGTCAGGATCTTAACAAGCCTTATTTTCTGTGTTTTGCATCAGCACTCTAGATACCACTAAAATGATAAGAATATTTATATCCTGGATTAAGCCTCTCTGTGTTGGCCCATCTGACCTTTTTGGTGTCAGTATTTAGCTGGTAAATCATTTAGTTGGAGAATCATCTCTCTGAAATAATTTCTGGTTTGGAAGTTTCGTTCGTGAGTCTCTAGCAAGGTTGCTCCCATTCTGCTATCCTTTCTTTGGCTTTCTAGGCCTCCTTCCAGCTCCCATGCCAAAAAAGAAACACTGGGAAGATACTTCTAGGTGTGGTATGCTTCTATCTATGTATTTCCTTACTGCAAAATCTTGAGTTAGAGCAAGAATTTCCTTCTAATAAATTCCATGAATTTTCAGTGTATGTGTTTCATTTTCTTCAAACAGTTTCGGTTGTACTTGAGGAAACTTTTAAAGGTAGTTTTCTTCTGGTTTTTTTATTTTTTTTTATTTTTTTTTTTTTTAAAGAAAAGAGTGCTGCTCTGGCAAAATTAACATTAGTTGTAGAAGAAAAGTTTCCTTTTTTAAAACCAATTATTTGTAATTAAATTTCTGATGTCTTACATTTTTATAATTAAGGAGAAGAAAACTTATGCTTTTTAAATCACTTTGATCTGAATTAAGGTTCCAGTGCCAAAAAAATAATTTAAATGCTGCATGGCTGTATAAATAAAGCCTGCTGAAAGAAAAAGTGCTAAGAGCATAATGAAAAAAATTAATCAAATGGCATTTTTGTGTATAGCAGCTCTTATTTTGTAGCACAGTTCTTTATAGCTTCTTTGTAACACCAGTGTACTTGAATAAATTTTCTATTTTTGTGAAAAGATGTAGTTATATGTTCTATTCCATTTCACAGTACATTACTCATCTCTTGCATGTAAATCACTTGGCTTGTTAAAAATGTTAGTATTTCTCTTTAATAAACATCATGCTTCTGGAGAGTTCTCAAAATATACTTTTATTCAGAAGATGAAAGACTTAAGGACAAGAAAAGGCCACAGAGAAAATGGTTCCTCACGTTGTTGTGCTCATGGTAAAAGAGCCAAATGCAAGCTAGATCACCTGGAGTTCTGTCTGCACTGCTGTTTGCTGCCAGGCACTTTCCTGCCCTGCCTGGCTGTTGAAAGCAGCTCCCGCTGTGGGGGTGGTTGTGGTGGTGTGGTTTATGGAGTATGGATGGGTCCAAATGAGCCTGGGGCTGTGCGTCAGCATGGGCCCTGAGTGATGCTGCAAGTTACTACACCTCTTACTGCTTTGCTTCTTCCTCTCCGTTCCTGCTCATTATGATGGCAAACTTGGGGCAGCTGAAGCTGTATCTTTGGTGGTCTGTTGTGCAGGATGGTTCCATGTGGCTCAAGCCTTCATAAGGGTATCTGGCTATTTCGAAATGATGGCTTCGGCTTAAAGAAAGGAACTTGTTTTAAATACTTTCCCCAAGAACTGTGAGGCATCTAGATGCTGCTTAGCCAGAGCAGTTTTGTTTTCTCTGGAGTGTGTTGTGTACTTGCTTTAATTAAAAGACTGGAGGAGTTGTGGAGAGTCTCCTTCTCTGGAGATAATTAAAACCCGCCTGGACACAATCCTGTGCAATCTGCTCCAGGTGACCGTGCTTTACTTGGATGGAGTGGGGTGTGTCTTGGACTAGATGACATCCAGAGGTCACTCCCAAAACTTGAAACTCTGTGAAAGTCTCACTAAATCAGTTTTGTTTAATGTTGAATGAGTAGGTTTGTATGTGTTCTGAGCAGAACCCAGGATTCTGCTGATGGAGCTGAGGAACTGAAGTTTCATGCCTGACTGATACAGGGTTAAAAGCAAAAGGAAGGATTGTATGTCGAGTGACCAAGGAAGCTAGTTGGTCTTCTGGAATTTAGAGCCTACTACATGACAAAAGAAAATAGGATATTAATAGGAAAAGTGATGTTTATATGTTAATATCAGTAAACCTGTGAGAATTTTCAGGAAACTCTTCTCCTCCAGGGGACAGTCAGATCTTTCTTCCATTTTCTCCCTAAACGTTCAATTTTCAATCAATATGAACAGTCCTGTCAGACAACAATTGAGGGCCACCTCATTTAGGGGCTGAGTGTGTGGTGAGGTGAGGAAAGAATAAGGTAAGGGTTAACCCTATTGTAATTCTGAGCTGTTGGCTTAATGTGTACGGAAAAAAACTAGTTTTGCAGGAAAAAAGATTTGCTGCTCTTTGCAGCTCTAGATCTTGTTGCTGCTTGACGATAGTGTTGGAGAAGAAGGCTTCTCAAAGCAGGAGGGTACAGATCTGCAGGTACCATGGTGATGAGTACCATACCTGCCTTGAAAGACTCATGCAGTAGCTTAGAGCAAGGTACCACCCTGTTAGGCACAGTTTCCAGAAACACATGCTGTGTGTGATATTTCAATCTACCAATTTGGCTCTATGCTTAGCTTGTTCTGAACATCTTGCAGACTGAAATTCGTAGATTTTGTTGAGGTTCTCTGTGTTGGAGCTTACTGTAGGCAGGGGGTTTGAGTTTGTGTTCACACTATGCTTGCTAATTGTTAATGATGTGAAAAAGCACAGGAGTTTATTTTACAGCAAAAAAATTTAAACCTCAGTTTCTTACTACTGAATCCTAATGTTAGGATACTTTTTTCTGAATAAGTAAAGTTACTCTAAAGCATAAAAATAAAGAACTAAGACACAGGTAAATGCAAGTATGGGAAAGATTACAGCATTCCAGAATAAAGAGTTATTTTATTAATTCCCGTGCCTCAGTCTTTCTGTAAATATTTAAGGAAAAATCTAAGTGATGTGGGTGAGAATTTTCAGTGATGAGTGGGATTGAAATTGTCAATTTTTTTTCCTGCTTGTCTAGTGTAACTGAAACAATTCTGCTTCAAAATGTGAATTGCATTGGATCTTAGTGTGGTCAAGGATCTAAGGATATCTGATCTTTGTGTGGCATAGTGGGAATGATGGCTGAAGGTTTTTGCTTGAGCAAGGGCACTGAAAACACTTTATTTTGCATACTTCTTTCAAGATAAGAAGTCATGGGGGAACATCTATGTGTAGAGTATGAAAATGTACAATTTTGTACTTTATATGCTGCTGTATGCTGTATTAGTGGACAGTATTTGTTTTACACTCTCATTTTTCTTGGACTGAAATCCTATGTAAAGTGCGTGAAGTAGCAGACAACAGTTCTGTTAAGGGAGAGCAGATACTGTGATAATTTCAAGAATGAATCTGAAATTGTATCAGTTAGTCCTTTGCCAAGAGTAAGTGAACACACTTGCAGAATAAGTGTTCAAGGAAGACTTCTTGTTATGGTGTATTTTGTGTTGTAAAATGCAAAAGAACCCTTTTCATAACAGGATGGTTGCATTTAATATGCATACTTAATTGCATATCTAACTATATATATATATGCACACACACAATAAAAGACATAATTTTTCATCCCATCTGTACTCACATGCTGTCTTACATCTGCAGCACAGGTCATAGATAAAGTAAATGCTTGGGCCCTGCAATCGGTGACTTTTCCAAGAGAGTGATTAAATTATCATCCAGTTATGCCCTTGGGAGTTTCTGAGTTTATAAATATAGTAAGAAGTATGGTAATCAGAAAAAGCAAGTTGTTTTTGTGTTCAGAGAGTCTTTATTTGTTTAGTCGTCGTTCTGAATTGCATCAGGAACTGCTAAATTTTTACTTTCTGCAGTGAAGGATCTCTTCTGACTTTGCAATATTTGGGTTTCCTTCTTTTTTCTGCTGAAAGTTGGAAGTTAGCTCCTTGGGTCAGCTTACATCATCCATATTTTAAAATAGAACTAAATGAGATAGGAAATGCAGAGATTATATTTCAGGTGTTGCTTCAGAAACTGACTAAACTTTGATGTAATTGAATTCAATTTAGATTGGTTGAATATTGCTGCTGTTCTAATTAAAGAAAGAATTCTACACCTTACTAATCTCTTATTCTTGTAGTTGCATAAATTTATTCTTTTTTGAAGTACAAATGAACAAGTGAACTCTTCTGCTAAGCAGAGTCAGTTTGTGCATAGACAACTATGCATTAACTATTTCCTGCAGATTGGAGAGGATAACCTGCTAATATTCTGCTTTAGTGATGGTCTGTTTATTTTGTCCTAACCTAGTTAAAATCAAAAGGAAAGCAAATAATTTTGTTGGTCTGACCTGCTAGTAAGAGATAAAATGGCAGATTTATGCCTTGACTTTGCTGTTGGGGCTTCAGTTTTACAAACACTTGGACATGTGTTCAGCTTTTCAGATGTAAATAGTCCCATTAGATGAAATCTGGGTCTAAATGGAATCAATGCTAAAACCTGTGGCAATTTAAATAAGGCTAGAGTTTCATGAATGAGTTCAGTGAGACTACTTGTATACATAAACACACGGCCGAGTGTTTGCAGGATAGAGGGCCTGCAAGGATAAGAGAACACCACCCTTGCACAGTTTGAAGCCTGACCTGTCCTGCTGCTGAATGATGAAGAGGCACAGTGAGGAAGTAGGGGACCATTTTGTGCATAAACAACTGCAGTACATAAAACATGATAAATAACTACAATTCATAAAATGCTTGGTTGGTTGTAAATAATGAAGCAGTGAAAATGTTTATGGGATGTGCTTGTAATATGTTTTTATTTTATATTTTTTTGGCACAAATACATGTAAGTATCATTATTATGTTTCCTTATTCAGAAGAATTTGGTAGCAGGAGACTTTCTTTTGGAAGAGAGAAGATAAAATAGAAATTACAGGACAGCCCCCCCCACCTTGTCCTTTCAGTCATAGGAGTCATGCAACATTTGCTGATTGTGTCAGCTGTTTTAATCATCATGTATATTAACTACTTAATTTTACATCACACTTGGTAAAGAAACGCTGTGGGTATTACCATAATTGTGATGGTTCTCACCATCTGAGGCTCTCCCCTCCAGATGTTTCACCAGTTTGCAAATTTGATTTGGAGCTGCATGTGCAGCGAAACAACTGTTATATACACTAACAGATCTGTCTCTCTTTGTGCAGAGCATCTTTGCAGAGCCTAGTTTCTCATTTCTTGGTGAGAAATGGTATTGAATGACTGCCCTCTTATAATCCTGTGAGATTTAGATAAGTGCAATTTTTGAGGTTTTTGAGGGAGTCCTAATTTACATTTCATAACACACACAAAGCAATTAGCATGAAGTCTTATGGCAGCTTGACAGTCCTTTGTGCCTATGGAAACAGTTACACAATAGTGCATGTGCAGATAATGTTGTCAGGTGCCCTTTATGCGTGCTCGCTTGTTTTACCTGGGGCATACTAAAAAGCTGCAGCCTAATTCTCATTTAAACTCAGCCTTCTCTATTGTACAATGAACTTGCATAAAGAGAGAAATGTTGAGGTCTCAAGAAAATAATAGTTACTGTACATTGTTCTGAGTGACCTGATTTTGGCATGCTCAGGGTGTTTTTCTCTACGTGTATGGCTTTGAATGCTGGTGATGGAAGGAACATTACCTCCTAGGCTGCAAAGTTTCCTTCTGTCTTTGCTCTCTCTCTCTCCTCACAGGTAGGTGTAGAACCTAAGCTTCCCCAAGCTGAAGACTAATAGTGCCTATGTGTTTGGAGAATGGAGAACAACGTCCCAGTTGCATTCTCCTGCTAATTGTGCAATCCAGCTGTTGTTGGGGAATAGAGGGAGACCTGGTGTAGTGGGCAAGAAGGCAAACAAGTAAAGCAGCAAGGTGGTAGAAGGTTTGGCACTGGTACCAATCTCTTTGGCTGTTGTCTGCACAGATGACTGGGGCAAATACTTCTGTACTTCTTACTCAGTCTTGGGTTTTTTTTTTTTTTTTTTTTTTTTTTTTTTTTTTTTTTTTTTTAAGGTTTAAAGTGTTCTTATTTGTCTGGTAAGACACGATACAATTTAATTCACTTCAGTTACTTTATCCAACTGTGAGGGGAGCAATAGGTTAGGGTGCTTTCAGGAGCTCTTGAGAAGAGATTTTCTGCCCCAAGGACTTTTGGACTGAAAGGTATGAGAAGAGCAATGCCTGGAAAAGAGGCAGTCCTCCTGTATCTTAGAGACTGAGTAGTGTTTGCATATACAAGAGCCATCCAAACATTATGGTGTCAAATAGGGGAGGTCTGGTGAACAGAAAAGGCAAGGCAGAAGACATAAGAGAAAGGTGAAATGAGATACAGACCTTGTTGGCTCTTAGGTGTGTGAGATGCAAAGGATCCAAGCCCAGTACACAAGCTGTGAGAAGAATTGATCTCAGAGTATGAATGCTGCTGCCTTTGCTGAGAGACATTTTCCCTAGGCTTTGTCAATCTCAGCTGTTACGTTGTAGGAAGCCAGGCTGGGTCAAACTGCTTAAGCCTGTTTGCTTGATGGGAACAAACTTAAGATCGATCACGCCATCAGCATGGTCAGCAGGTCTGAAGGGATGGCTCTTAATAGGGTAAGGGAGGGTAAGCAGTCAGTGCAGATAATCTGGTCTGAGGGTACCAGGGAAGCCTGTCCAGAGAGGTCTCTGGGGATTTCACTCCTGCCTTTCATGGGTTTTCATCTTGTTCTTCTAACCTGTTCTTTCTGTCTCCCTGGGTGGTTTTCTCCTCTTCTTTCCTACAATAGAAAGCTATTAAGACATACTGAAAACAGATGCTGGAACCAAAGGAGGAGAAATGAGCAATGACTTACTTAAGAGATTCAGGCCCATTCAATAAGAAAGGCAGAATATGGCCTAAAAAAGAGATAAATTGTTTGGGAAAGGAAAATGGATAAAACAGTGTAACTGAAGACAGAGACTTAGATGATGCTGTGCAAAAGCTACATTGCTACCAAAGCTAAGATTTTGTGATTGCCTTGTTTGGCTATTCCTCGCACTAATTCCTAGTTTGGGACAGACGGTGATGATGCAGAGCACTGCTGCTTTGAGCTGGCCCCTGCCAAGGCTGCTGTGTGGCTAATGAAGCACGAGGCTTTAACCTCATCTTGGCAATTGCAGTTTGGATGGAAGGCCAAGCTGAGCTATCACTGGAGACAAGGCTATTTTTAGGGTTGTGTATGAAGAAATGGTCGATATAAAGCTATGGAAAACTCTTGAAAAGTGGCCCTGTGCCTTGTGCTTTGAATACTTTATACTGAAGTTTTCAAACCCCTCTCAACATAAGAACTGACTGTGAATGTCAAATGTGGCACTGCACAGCATGTGACATTCATTTATTACCCCATTGTAAGATGCAATGTTATGAATTAAACAAGTATACTTTTCCCTGTTTGCTTAGGTTATTGTTATAGTAGACACACATCTTTAATTCCAGGTAGATAGGCTTTTCTCTCTCTTTTTAGACTTAATCTTCTTTTCTACCATGTCTTAACTTCAAGGCCAAAGGAAAATTAAATTTTACATTAAAGAAGAAATTATTTGTAAAGACACATTATACTCCCAGGCTTCCAAAACTTGTGGTCTGAAACTGAAACTGTAACCACAACTAATGCATTCAGAGACCAGCTTGGTGTGGAGTTTTAATGAAATGTTTAGTGAATGCTCTCAAGAGCAGTGAGTGAAGCTTTCTAAATTTTCCTGTAGTTCCCTGTATACTGCCTGACGTTTCATGCTGGCATGATCTTGCTAGAAATGCATTATATAATTAGACCTATCAATTTACCATGAAAAATAGAATAGCGATAGTATTCCCCATCCCCATTCACTTGTTTGTATATCTCCCTCTCTCATCCTAAACCAGGAAGAAGATATTGAGATTTTCATGTTGTTGCCTTTTTTTTAATATGTTGTTTTCTTGGGTAAGAGGAATGCGTAAGAAGTGCTAATGGCTATGGCCTGTGTTCATCTTTAGCTGATACTACATTTCTTGTAATGCATCTGTATTCTGTGTGTGGCAAGTTTGGCTTTGTACTTAGTGGCAGAACTGGTCTGCATGTGGTGTGGGAACAGCATCCTTGCACAGGTGAGTCAGTAGCAACTGCAGAGGAAGTTTTCTTGTACTCTGGAGGTGCTGCTCCCACCAAAGCTGTTGGTCAAGGTAATGCCATGAAAACAATTCAAGTGGTACATAGATAATGGCAAAATTCAGAAGGCACTAACAATACTTATTATGTGTAAAAGTAAAAAAAAAATAAAAATCTATAGTGAGCATTCAGGAATGCTAGTACTTTTCATAATAATTTTACCACTTGTTTTGGTTATCTATCTAAAGTTCATGTGGCAATAATATTCTGTTTTCAAGGTGATTAAGTTGGAGTTTTGGAGACTATGAATATGAGGAACAATTGTTGCAGTTGGACATGAAAGGTAGAGCCTGACTCTAGGTAGAAGAAAATTCAGAAGGCTCCTTTATTTTTCACACACCCACATTTTATAACATGCTGTGCTAAAGAACCATATAATTGGTTAGAAAAGACAACACTTTTCTTCATTGGTTAAATAATAGAAACAAAATCTGTGAGAGAATTATTATGAGAAACCTAGAAGTGTTTATGAAAGATAGAAGACTTACTTACTTTTCACTGTCCTTGAAAGGAGTCCTTCTCTCATGGAAGAATCAGTCACTAATTGGACTGAAAATTTCACAAAAATCAAACCCACAGAACAACTGCAATCTCTGTCTGACCTATGAAAGGACTAAAAGCAGGAAATCATCCAGGGTGACATACAGGCAGTGCGTATTCTTGAGTTCCTCTAAGATCTAAGTATGCTCAGAATTTGAGCTGAAACAGACTCAGTTTGTGTGCATCAATGTTAATCTGAGTTACATTTCTGGCATATGCTAGACCTGTACCTCTATCTTTGGGGCAGATGTAGCCAGAAAACTGAGATAGAGACCAGGACCAGACTTAGTCAATAAATGGCTTATCTGCAATATGGGTGGTTCAAAAGTATAAACTATATAATTTCTAATCTATTATCATAACATGATTTCTGAAGCAGTCTGATCCTTCTAGAGTTGCATCCTTGCTATTTGAGAGACTATAGAAATCAAAGCTGTGCCAGCCCCTAAAACCTTGTTGTTCAGGCCCCTATTCTGGAACAAAAGCCCCCACCCAAAACCAACATACTTCATATCTGCCCCTGCCCATTTTTTATCTTACTTAGTAGGATTACTTGTATAAACCTAAACATTGGTGTGGCTGTCTTATTTTTTCAAGAACATAAAAATCTCAGATATTTTGCTCATGGATTTTTTTTCTGATTATTTCATTCTGTTGTATTAATGAGATAATGAAAATCTGTATCTGGAGCATTGTTGTGGGGAATGCAAAATTGTGTGCAATGTTTCTCATCAACCATAATGAAAGGATTGACTATTACAATTAAAATTAATTGCTTTTAATAAAGTATTTATGTACTTTTTTTTTTTTTTGTAATGTATTTAAATCACATACTCCTAACTTTCCCTTCATGTTTCAGAAAGCTTTTGGAAAATTCTGTTGCCCTCTTTCAGTGTAACTATGTCTAGGAGAGAAGGGATTTGGTATTTCCTGAAGGTAGTTGTATTTCTTAAATCATTGAATTAAAGTGCAGTGGTTAATGTTAATAAATATTTACTTTGGTTTTAAGCTTGGAATCATCAGCCACCAGCTAATCTGTTAATTTGCCTGAGGTGATGATGTGAATCTTCAAAGTGTTATATTTGAAGTTGCACTCATCCATTGATTAACTGAATAAAATTTGCATCTTTAACAAAGACCAGCCTATTGCTTTCTCTAGGTAAATAATTCTATGTATATTTTTCAGTAGTATTTTACAAATTTTTCCCTTCAATTGTTTTAACATTACTTTCTTCTGTTTGTTGGGTTTTTTTGTTTTTTTTTTTTTTTTTTTAATCTGTAGGGAAAGCTTGTTTTCAATATCAAAACCCAAACCCTATCAGAAGAAAATGTTTGGAATAAAAGCAATTTCATATCATCATAGACCATGAACTGTGAAAGTGATAGAAGCTCAACTAATCTTCTCACAAGTCAATATTAAACTTTTTCTGTCTCTGTTTTTTGTGATTTTTTTTTTCAGTATATCTTTTTTATTGTTGTCATTGCTTTGTCTGCTTTATTCTTTCCTACCTCACTCTTACATCATACCTTCTATAGGCCAAGGAGAAGCCTGTTTGGAGCTTGTACTTGTCTTATCTTGCAGGGGAGCATCTTCAGTGATGGGTTGAATTCTTTAAATGTCATTACTCTCATCTCGAAACCTGATATTTTTATTGATTCTTATAATTCATGTAACCTGCTGCCTCTAGCTTTTGTAAGTTTTTGTCAGAATGAGTGTCAGGGGTGATGTTGGTAAATACAAGTGATGTCTCTTCTATATTACATCAAGTTCTTGAAAATGATGAGATCATAAAATAGAAAAATAATAGGAAACCACTGTGTTTATGTAAAATGTGTTTTACTTATCAGTTTTGCTCATGAACTGCAGTAAACTCTCTAGGACACCTCTGCCAGCAGGGCAGATCTGTGAGAATCTTCCCCTTGTTGGGGTCAGGACTGCCTTTAGATCTGGAGCATCTGCAGTCCTGAGGATGTGCTGGTTTCCAAGAGTGTTTGCTGCAGAAGGGGCCTATAGGCCTTGCCAAAAGCCTTTGGCTTGTCCTCCCCTGCCTGCTTTGCACAGATAATCCTGCAGCAGCTGTCCGAGTTTCCCTTTGATTCCTCTGGCTTCAGGGACACTAGAAACCTGGCCCTGACCCCTGCTGAGCTGGTGGAGATAAGAGCAGTATCATCCTCATTGAACCTCTGTGCCATTGCCCTATTTCAGCCATGTGAAGGGTCAAAATCAAATCCCTGATGAGTGACAATCAGTCCTCCCCACATCGCCGGTCCCCCAGTGATGCCAGCTGGCATGTGCCTTGTTCCCAGTGCCCCTGTGTGTGGAGTAGTGATATGGTGTCAGCAATTCCCTGTAATAGCATCCCTGCTTGTGACAGCTGGAGAGAAAAAGTGGATGTTTGTAGGTGAGGTTATACTCAAATTTGATTGAGACCTGCTGTCTGTTGTTGTGATCCAATGCAGAAAGTGTTGTCAGTGGATATCTGGTGAGGAGCTGGGTGCTAGGCAGCAAGAGTTCAAAAATACAGAGCTGCTGAGTTGGTCCTGTTGTGTTTGGTATTGTTTGTGAGGCTCAGTAGAACACACATCCCTTATTTTAGATGATGTTTCACTCTCCCTGTAAACATGTCTTTTATAAGTTTTGGTCTTATTATTTTTAGCTTCAGCATGCATTTGTGAACTAAAGGTACACAGGAAGGGTGCTCTGCCATTGATTCAGTTCTTGTCCTACAAAGCATCCCCACTGAACTGGTGTGGAAAAAGCTGAAAGTGTAATCTACTTTGTGAGGAGGCTGGCAATTAGAAGGGTAGGTGATTAAATCGTTCCATAAATACTGATAGACAATTTGAACATATACTGCTTGGATTAACCGCCTCCACTTTATGTACATAATTTTCTGTTAAAATAATTTGTTTTCCTGCAGGTAAAAAGTTAATCTTCTAACTTTAAATTAATCTCTGTTTAACTTCTATTAATGCAATCTACTTTCTCTTTTCATTTTGACATAATGTTCCACTCTGCTAGGCAAATTCAATAGTTTTAGCATTGGAATCTGGTACATGAGACCTTTTCAAGTGTGTAGCTATTGCAGATTGCCTTTTCTACAGCTTCCACATCACTTTGTTTAATAGCAACTTTTTCAATGTCTAGAAATGTACAGGGGTGATACAAATATTATGCCTTATTATTTCAATCTACAAACACTCTTCTTTGAGGAACTGGACTTTGCAATAACCCTTGTACCCTCGGCCCATCTGTGCAGCATTAATCCCAGTGTAACTGCTGAATGGTACCTGTACAAGATTGAAATGCATTTTTGCAAAATCTTATGTCATGAAATTAAATGTGTCTTTCTCCCTTGGTTTTTGTTGTTATCAAAATGTTTAGGTTGTGGCTTTGATACTGGATAGCTGATGTAATCTTGGCTTTGACCCTTCTGTGAGGTGTCAGAAACTCCTGTTTGAAGAGGTTTTCAGCTAAAAGTTGGCAAGTCTTGAAGCATTCTTTTTATCCTGCTGCTGGCAGTACTGATCTAACAAGATGCAGGTGAAAGCAGCAGCCCGAGGTCCCCACTCACAGTGTGTCTGGGGACCTCAGGGGTCACACTGCTTCTGGCTGCTGAGAGCTAAAACCCAGGCATGAGCATGGGAACCTGCTTAGGGGTGCCTGAACTGCTGGTGCATCCTGGAAGAATTAGTACCTAAGTGCGTTTTTGCACGAAGTGTTATGAATGCCATCCTACCACCATTTAAAACTCAGAGTGAAGCTGAGCCCTTTGTGATTATTTGTTCCTTTGTGTGCTTCATGGCTTTCTAATTAAAAAAAATACCTCATGTCTGTTCTGTTCAATATGCATTTATGTGTTGGAAGGAGGAGTCCATCTTTTATCTTTCTTTTTTCATCTGAAAAAGGTGGCAGGAAAGAAAGAAATACAAAAGCAGTGTTTGAGTTAATTTCCCCCTGATTTTGAAGAGGGCTTTTCTCACATATTGGCTGTAGTTTGTGCTTTGAAGAGTGATGTGTGTGTAACTCCTAGTATGCCACACAGTCACTCTGTGAATGCTGGATGGGGACTTCAGTCAAATCCTCCTTTAGCCATTCTTTACTAAGCCCAGTCAAGCTCTACTTTGCTGTCCAGTGGATATCTCTGGGTCTTGCAGATTTACAGTCTCTTATCCAGGGCAATTTTCAGGAATTCCAGTTTGTGGCATTCTGCTAGCAGAATTGCCCAAATATTGAAACTTCTAAATTCACATATGTTTCTCCTGTTTGAGGAGATAATATTCAATGGGGAAGAGTATTTTTAGCCTCTGTAAAATGGAGTTTCTCAGCTGTACTTTCTGGTTCCAGTCTGATAATTCAGATTAGATTTTGAGGTTTCTTTTTGTTTGTTTGTTTGTTTTGTTTGTGTCTTTGCTGGGTTTTGGTTTTTGTTTTGTATTTTTTGTTCTGATGTGGGTATTGAGTTTGTCAGGTTTTTCAATTGTGTTGCATTTCTACCTTCCTCAGATTTTTCTTCTTTAGTGTGGAAAAACTAGCTGTTAATTCCCTGGTTTTTTATGAAAGTTTTGAAAATTCCTGGAACAAATGATACAAAAGTGCTTTTGGTGAGGCAGCTTTACCTGAGTCTTTATGGTGATGTAGCTGGGCACTGCTGGCTGTAATGCAGCCAGACCTACTGGCAGGTGCTTTAAGGCCAATAGAGATTTTTTTTTCCTCTTCTCCAGGTATTTTCTTGTTTTGATATTTACTCAGTTGTTCTTTGGAGTGGTTTTAATTTTGGATCACTGAGCAGTATTACTGACAGTGCAAAGCCTTAAGAGATCTGCTTAGTTATTGCAGCACTTCCTTCTGTTAATAGTTGACAATATATTTGCAGGATGCTTCAGTTTATTCATTTATTTGTTTTACCTATCAAGACAACAGGCTAAGAACACTGTCAGCTTTAAACCAGCATCAGCCCAATGCACAGATGGAGAACATCTCTTTTGTGCTTTAGGGTGGGATTTTCCCCAGCACAGATGTCTGTATGCAGAAGTCATAGATACATTTGCTTAGTTCATGCTTTTCATCAAATTCTGCTTCTGTTTAAGGACTTTTTGTTGACCTCTTTGGAGTTTCTTTCTTGAACATGTATGAAGAAGAACCAGGAGGTGAACTCCTGTTTTCAGAGTAGTGTACTTTTAATCGAGTGGGGTTGTAAGCTCTTAAATTGTGTATGACCTGTTTGGCCTTACAAATCCCTTCTAGAAGAGATAGTCAGCAGATGTATTGTAACAAGGGTCTATTGGAAAAGGTTGCAGTCTGGAGAGCAATGTGCAAACTGTACTTTAAATCTCTTTCCATTAAAAGTTCCTTTGTTGCCAAGGAAGTAAAGCAATGATTATATTGTGAAAATATGAAACTTTGCAAAAGTTTCATATTTTCAGAACAAGGCTTATCAGTTCTTGAGGATGATGTAAAATTCAAGGACTCTTACTAATCTTTTTGATGGAACTAAAATATATTTTTACACCTCCTCCCTCCTTATAAAAACCCTCCAAACCTCTTTTCTCAAGGTGACAGAGGAATGGACTCCCTATTTCTTGGATATGGGTAATTAAAGCATGTAATGTACTGTCTACCCCTCTGGTGGTGTAAAAAGCTCCAGACTCTCTAAGCTGGGCTCCCTTTACTGAGGATTAAGTGTGTTGGAGCTCTCCCTGCTGTGTGTCCTGCTGCTGCTTTTTACAACTCTGTTGGTGTTGTAGGTCATCGCTGGGAGGAGGAGCTGTTACCCATGTCCTATTCGTAACTGCCTTGTTCCTACTTAATGTCTTCATAGTGAGAAGTGTTATTTTCATCCCTTCCTTTTTTCCTTTGAAAAAAGGAAATTTCACTTAGGAAATAAGATACAGGTGCTGTGGTTGTTCTCTCTGTTGCAGTTACCTTTGTGTGTTTAAGGGCATTGGAGTTAAGAGTTTTACTATGTGTGCTGGGTATCTGTGCTTACGGTAAAGTGATGTTAACTCAGGTACTGATGACTTTTCCTTCCTCTTCAAATTCAGGATGTTAGTGAAAGACTCAGGAGTGACCAATCTGCAGTTGAGACCATGATGCTGCATCCTCATCCTCTTCCCTTAGCTGTTTCTGAGAAAGAGTCAGGAAGCGATACTCTTCCTTACTTTTGATGTTGGCAAATATGGTGATGCCTTTTTTATTGAATAAAGGGGAAACATAACTGGAGGCAGTTTGAATTCTACTTTTTTTCTGCTATGCATGATCTTGTGTGTGTGTGTCTTCAGTGGTGTCTGATACTGATAGGATAGCTCTTGCTGTGTAACCCATTTCTGATTTAAAAACTTGAGTCTGATATCATGCTAGCAGTATGAGCAGGATTTATTTTGCCTAACTTCATCTTCTAAAATATTTAGGTCTAGTTGAAAGTTGTTATGGGGGTAAGAATATTGCTCAGAGGGAACAAAGATGTGCAGCTTGTGCAGGCTCAATGAACTTCATTACCAGAGCAACTTCTCCCCTTCTCTGTCTCCATTCATTATGGTTTAGTATTTCAAGTAATATATTTTAAAGCATTTACTTCTCCTACATGCTTGAGAGGATTCTCTCCTTTAACTTGAGTATGATTGTTTATTAATAAACCTTTAGAAATAATTATCTTGGTTGATGAGTAGTGGTTTCTTGCTTTAGAGGACAAAGATATTGAGGATGACCAAACAGTGTTGCTAAACTATGGAGAATATATCATGTTAACCTTTGTTTTAAAAATCTTTCTTTGCCTGTAATATTACATGAGAAAACTATCACATAAAAAGATTATAAGCTAGAGAGAGACTAGCATTTATGTTGATCTGCTGTGCACACAAATACCAGTCTTTTTTTAAGAAGGATTACTAGAAAAATATCATCACAAAATCAGTGGCATCATCTTTTATCCTCCTTCCCTTTCTCTGTTCTTTATGTTTAAAAAAACCCAAAAAACCTAGAAAATACTTTGCTGTTATATCTGATCTAAAGTTTTAGCTGCTATAAATTAATACATTGCTAGTAAAGAGAATTAGGCTGACTCACAACAAAAATATGTTCCTTATTTCAGCTTTCAGATGCAGGAAGAATGCAGACTGATTTTTAAAAACATCTACAATTACGACGAAGGAAAGAGATCAAAATATTCTGTAGTAACAAGTAGGGTTCATGGTGTTGTCTTTTCCTAGGCATGCAGGAAGACAGAGACATGATGCAAGTGGTTAAATTAGGTCGCGGCATGAGCTTTAGTGGGGATTGCTAGGAAATAATTTGAAGAGTGGAGGGGAGCTTCCTTCCTTAATTGTTTCCACCTGGTAGCAGGCTATTGTCAGACCAGGCACCTCTCTGCCCCTTGGAGCAGCACTCTGAATGAGAAATACACCATGCTCTGAGAGTAAGTAGTGTTTGGATAATAGCTAATTCTGCCTGGCTTCGTTTTTCAAAGCTGTTTGGAAATGTGATAGAACAGCATTCTCCTCTAGGAATGCATGATTTCCCACCGTGGTCTCACTTGGGAGACTGTTTTTCTGTGGTTTTGGTTTTTTGTTGTTGCTACTGCAAGCACCATGGTATGTTTTCAAAATTGTGTATAAAAATCTGAAGTGTTACATTACCTGTTAAAGTACTCTGACTTCTTTGTTCGGAAAAAATGCACCCAGAAGTTGTTTAGGAATGCAGTGCCTTACTAGAAGACAAATTAAGTAGAGAGTCCTTTATTATGTTCTTGATTTAGCAACTAGGAGGAGAAAAAGCCTTGCCTAATGCAAAAAAAGAAAGTGGAAGGAGCAGGTATGCATGTGAAGTGGTATCACCACCTGATCTTAAAGAAATCATAATGACTTCTAATGCAAGCTCTCACTCTGTGAAATTAACTTATCACATCTAATACAGTTCAAAAATTCAATCCAGTTTTAGTAGCTGAAGGCTAGAATGTGAAAATCCCTCCTTTTGTAATCTATGCCTCTTAAAAAGTGTCCTTGATTTCTGCCTTCAAAGTCTGGAGGACAGAGAAGTGAAATGGGATAAGCTTTCATCAGAAATCAACTGAAATGTGGATTTCCATGGTAAGTGTATAGGATTACTGTAGGCTGCCTGTGTACACCTGTTGTAGTTTTAGTCTCATTTAATTTCTCTCAAGTGATGGTACTGTATCCTAATTAAAGTTTGCTATGTTTGTTGATGGACTTGGGAATCAAAAATTCAAAACGAAGTTGCAGTGATTAAAAATGTCTCAGCAATGAGACTCAGGGCTCCCTGGATACATTAGTAAGTGCAATCCCCTTGGTTGCTGTCAGCCCACTGCTGGTGTTGCACAGGTGGCTTTGTCACAATGGGACACGCGCCTCCCTCGCACTCCTGTGATCCCTGACATGGAGCAGGAGGCAGACAAATGCCTACCAACTACTGGGCATGCTTCATCTGCCGGAGCTACCCTGGATTCCAGGAGCTGCTTGGTATGGGCTGTGGAATATTAAGCAGAGTTGAATCTGCCTCAGTATGTTGGAATGAGATTGCATATTTCATTAAAGCCTAATTTGTTTTTCGTGGGGAAATACCAGAGGCTTCGGCAATTATTGTACTTCTAAGATTGGGAGAAAGATGCTTGGGTGAAATTTAGCAAACAGGGCTGTCAGCCCTCATTTAGTGATTCCTTTGTGAATCATTTTGAACCGAATTTGCATGATTGTAACAGACCCAGAAAACCTTCTGCTGCAATTATTCAGTGATACCACTATATAATCAGCTGGAGGTAGTGGGTATGCTTCTTATGAAGCTTTTTTTCACCATTTCTGGCCTTTTCAGTCTCTTTCTCAGCCTCCCTGGGGGCATTCTGAGACAACCTGGCACTGACCCAGAGAAGATAGATACTTGAAGGATAGTGGGTTGGATGGAGAAGGGATGCTGGCCTTGTGACAGAAGGATACGATTCTGGTTGTTCAGACTTGACCCTGCATTTCTTGAAATCTGCAAGGTTTAGGGACAAAAAGGTTGAGTTGCTCACTCCCTCATACTGGAGCCTGGATTGAAAGTGCTTCATACATCTAGGGTTAACAATCTAATCTAGGAATTGAATTGAGCTTATGTAACTTGCATGCTAAATTTTGAAATGTTTGCCAGATGAGAAAAAAAAAGGGGGGGGGGGGGAATTAGAGAGTAAGTAGTGCCAAATAAGCTCTAAAGTCGTCTTGCTTTGCTCTTTATTTCAAGTAGTGGAGTAGGAAGCTGAGTCTTGAGTTACAATGAAAAAGGAGTTTGTGCCCCACGTATCATTGTGAAAGTTAAGTATTTGTAAATGGCAGGGTTCAAGACTGACAGAAAAAAATACATTAAATCTGAAACAGCAGCACAGATATTTTTGATGGTTGTGGGGTGAAGGTGGAAAGTACATGTGGAGCTCTGTGAGACAATGTAATTTTTGTTTCCAGCCTATGGAAGTGGTTAGCAGCTGCTTGTTGCCTGTAACAGTTTGTTCTTAATTGACAAGGTTCCCATCTTGAGAGTTTTCAGTTGTATGCTTATATCTCCTCTGTCTTGGTGTTCTCTAAACAGTTTAAGAAGCCTGGCATATCTCTTCCACCGCGGCAGCAGAAATCGAATTGCATCAGAACAATCAGACATTGTGAAGTGAGTTGTTAGGAAGTCTCTTTGCCTGAGATACAGCTGTTTCTCGAGCATATGTTGTCACAACAGCTACAAGTCTCAGTAATGCTGCATGGAAAAGAAAGAATTGTCACTGAATTGCTGTTCAGAAGAGAAATAAAATCCAAGTGAACGCACCTCTTCAGAGGAGCTGAAATACAGTGTGGCTTGCACTTACTGCCTTTTGAGTGTGCTTGGTTTTTATTTATCCCACAGCATAGATAGATGGCCTGAGGAAAAAACCGATTAAAAATACACAGACCATTTTCAAGGATGATGTTACTGAATTGGCTGGTCTGTTCTGTGCAGATACAGCTCTGGTATGCTGTTGCACATGTTTTTGCATATAGAAAATTGACTTCAGAAGTTTAGTGCTGTTCTTAGTCCACAGTTGCCTTTGCAATCACTTGGTTTGATACTTGGTATTAGAGCTGGGGATAGCTTTGTCAGTGTGTTTGTAATGTTAACTACATGCTCTTAGTGGCATTTTTTTAAACAATTCAGAGATAATTTAATAATTTTTAAAGATATGATATTACTATTTAAAAGATGTGTTGGTTAAGCTAAAAGGAAACAAATGCTTTGAATACATCTATCTGAGCACTGTTTAGTTTTAAGTGGTCATAACACTTTACCTGCAGTATATTGGTTTCCTGAATTTCAATAGCCTTTGGTCTGACCCCTCCATGAACAACTGAATCCTGCTGGCAGCACAGGGATCTTCTCAAGTATTGCCATGCCATCTGCATGCTTTTCTGCATTGTGATACTGTTGCCTCCAGTAATGTTTTTAAAACTGTGTCTCCATGTCTAATATTCTTGGTTAGTAATTTAACCAATCTCTTCTATAAATGTGATCTTTTTGTTTCCACTTTATTGCTGTGCAATTGCATGGGCTACTTAATTTTATGGTTAATGGACAATCTGTCTTCAAAGGATTTGGGAATCCTTCTACCAGTTAGATAACATCTATTTTGCCATTGTGTTTATATAATGGTGTATGATAATGTAAAACTGAGGCTTCTAAAGCAATTTAATTATTCATTCAGATAAGAAGTCTTACCATAACTCATTGTTGACAGTGAAATGGAAACAGGGTGGTTTTAGAGGCTTAGGTGAATGTACAATTGCTCCAGCATTCTCTGAGTGTACTATGAAGTGGTTCCCTGGAAGAGAATTCTTACAGGGTACCCTATGGCTATGTGTTTCTCCTTTTTTTTATGGAAAGTTTCTTGTGAAAACAGTGGCCTTGTATCTCTTACTAGGCAAAAGCATGATTCTCTCCTGCAAAGCAAGGATCTAATGAGGGAATGTGTTTTTTGGTGGGGCCTTTGCTTTTTGTCTGTGGAAATACAGGGCAAGGAGAAATGCAGATGGGCAAAGTCATTTAAGTGCTTGTGTTCTGTAGTGAAGGAAGCTTGTAGCATGAACAGTGTACTTGAACTCAATGGTGCTCATGTTGTTGCAGAATAAGACAAAAAATGACCTTTTTGATGTAAGCATCTTTCTCTTGAACCTTTAAGTTTCACAGTTGGTGGGAAGGAAGCTGCATGTGGCTGCTTCATTAAGTAGCAGAGAATGTAATTATGACTTGTATTCTTGATTTATTGTTGAGCACTGCTGGTGAGTGACAGTATGAAGAATGCTCTTAGAAATGCAGTCTGTCTCAAACTTTGAGGCTTTGAGGCTCAGCTTCAGCTTGTCTTTAGCATGTGTGTTGGGTGGATTCCCAGGTTGTCAGAATTGTTGGTGACTCTGCTCTCTGCATCTTCATCAGAGCATCAGGAATCTAAACAGCTGCACTCTGCTGTCAGAGGTGTGCTTGGCTAGTAGGAAAGATATCACACCAATTCGTACTTGTTGCCTCCTAGAGGTGAGGCAGGAGAGAAGAAAATCAATTAAGAGATGAAAAAACACATTTTAAAATAAACTGAGTAGATGAAACTCCCAAAAGGATGGAGCTATTTGCAGGACATGATGAAAGTTTTGACATTTGCATAATTACATTAACATTTGTAAATCAAATGTGTTCCTTGCGTCACAGGGAGAGAGGCTGGTTTTAAATATTCTATGAAATTTTGTTTAATATTTGATAGTGAAAGAATTTTTTTAGAGCGTGTAATTGAGTTGGATTCATAGATAAACAAGTTAAAAGTGATTTCCATCTGTGTTTCTTGTTCCACATAAATCCCCAATTTTCTGTCCTCTCTTGAGTACTCTTAGCACTTTAGCAGTAAAACCTTTATTTTACCTGACATTAGAACTGATTTTTCAGTGAAAGCAGTTTCTACTATTAAAGCATCCTTCCTTTTCAGTAAGAATATTGCTTAATTGAAAATCCTGTCTGTAAGTACTAATTCGTGCTTCCAGGTGACCTCCAGGTATGCTTCTGGTCTTCTTGTCAGTATAGAAGAGTGCTTAAGGACCAAAGACAGAGGGAACATTTTTGGAGGGACTATGTTCCCAGCGTAGTTACCTGAAGATAATTTCATCTGTATTACTTAGGACTTGATGTCCATTATATGTGATGGTAGCATTTTCTTCCAATTTTGTTTTGTTTTGCAAGATTGTTAAATGATATATTCATGATTTGTGAAATGTTGGGCATGTATCTGTTGCGTATTATGTTTTTATAGGGTTCTGTTATTTTGACAGTATTGTCACTACCATTAATGTAAGATTGATTTGAAATTGAGACTCTACTGTGCCAGTGAGTAGTGCATCCAATTTGCACCTGAACTAATCCATTTGTGTTCTGGGAAAATACAGCCTTTTCCAAAAGAAGGCCAGATATCCTAGAATGTTAATTACCTTTAAAATAACTTACAGAGCTGTATGAACACCACTTAATTAGGAGATTTATTTAGAAACAAATGTGTTAACCTCCTTGATGCAGGAAGCCTTGCACAGTTCTTGAGCAGAGATTTGTATCGCATTCTTTATCAAGATAGGCTTCCGTGGATTGTTCTGAGCTGCAAGCACAAGAACCAGCTTTGTAAATGGACACTTTCACATTTGCTTCAAAGCTAGATGGTAAGTGAAGTGTTAAGTTTTAGTTAAGGAAGGTACATGAAAGATTTGTGTGCTTAATCTTGACATTGCTGAACTCTGATGTTTAAGGATAAGCAGCATTTTGCTTTGATAGCCAAGCCAAATCCTTCCACTTTATCACCTTTCCATTGTTCAGTGTGGAAGGATTGGAAAGTGCCTTGCTAGGAATTGTGGTACAGTTTAGTGTCTCAATTCTCTGCTGGAAATTATGCTTACTAAGTACAATAATGTTCTTGGTGAGGAGAAATAACATGCTATCAGGAAATAACTAAAGAAAACTGTATGGCATACCATATACTAATTGTAGGGGGAGGCAAATTCTTGGCAAGAAATTTAGGAATGTTTCCGTTTAAGACTGTACGGTCCAAATATTTATTTTTCTTTTCTTTTCCTTCTTGGAAGAAACACTGGCTTCTCAAAAATTGTTAAATGTTTTGTCCCATTTTGTAAAGTAATGATGTTGCTGTTGACTCTCAACTGGTGAACATAAGCTCTCACCTCTCACGGATACAGTACTTAACATACTGTGTACTCTACATGTTAGTCATAGTTAAAAGTTCCTATCAAGGGAGCCAGCAAATGAGGAGATAAGGCTATACTTAAAATGTACAAAAACGATTGTAGACTCATTTATCTGACTGCTCTGGTACGCACTGCATTAAAGTACATAATGAGTAACTACATCATGGTTCATGTAGGGTTTAACATTCTTAGGTTAGGCTTTTATCAAAGGCATTAAAAGAATGAATGGCTATCGTATGTATAAATCATATGGATAAGCAGAATGTAAAGCAGAAGTGAAGTATGCTGCACTCCTTGGTGGCTAATCTGCAAAGGATAACAGCATACTTTCCCTGTATGGTTATATAGCTACCCCTTCAGTTTGCGTAGGTCCCATCATGAATTTTCAAGCTTCAAATCATATTTGTTTATTTATAACATTTAATTCTTTGTCTGAATTTGAAGTTATTATGAGACTAATGTCAAGCTTTCTCTGTTAATGATGAGCGCATACAAATGGTTAGAAAGAATGTACTACAGTACTGTGTCTTTTGTTTTCTGTTCTTGCCTACTCTCCCCTTTTAATTTTTTTTTTTTCTTTCTGATTTTGTATTGGATAAGAAAGGATCTTACCAACTTGTTTGGTGTATGCTTGGAACAAAAGACACTTCTCTGGTAGACTTTGGGAATAAAAGAGAGCACATTATCAGTACTGATGGATGGTAAACTGGTTTTCCATGATACACTGAGTACAGTGAAAAGTAGCTACATTTAGTCCTATATTTTTATCTCCTTTGCTCCACACTAGGGAGATACGCACTTTAGTTTTGACTGGTCACCTTTCTCCTGCACATAATGTTTTGGTTATGTAGTTTAATCCAGATCTAGATCTTGGTCTCAGTTTCTGTGTTACTGTGCTACTGTTTTAAACCCCTCCTCAAATATCTTGAAAGAATGAAGCTACTGCAAGAAGAGAGTGTGCTATTTGTTAATAGTATTGCTCACTATTGCCAGGTGGCCCCTACCATACTACCTGCATGAGTGCAAAAATGTAGCTTGTATTTGTTTCCAAAGGCTGCAAGAGAATCTGCAAATAGACTTTCAGAAGCAGGTGTCTTCTGCTGCCTGTTACATTGAATGTCTCTTCAGGAGAGGCACCAAAAACTCAGGCTGTTTGGAACGGGACTGGGCTGTTCGGTACTTAGGTTTTCTTCACTTCAGAATTTGCTTAGTTTCTTTTTCCCTCTGACTGGTATGAAAAAGTCGAAACTAGGATTAGCTCTGAAGCAGGCTGTGAACTCATTCTGTTTTCACAGACTTTAGGAAGAGAAGGTTATATTGACTTTGCTCTCCTTAAATTCTGTTCTCATCCATAGTCAGTGTATTCTCTGGGTTTCTGGCAAGGAGCACACCTTATAAAAGAGAATTTATTTAGCTGGTGACCTTTTTCAGGAAACCCTGAAAAAGAGAGCTTTTGGCTATGTATATCCACCTGGCCAATGTCTGAAAATTACAAGGGGGCAAAATTTTTCTACTCACTGAATCTGGTTTTGATAATAGAAAGAGAATTATATTGAAGCAAAAAGAATGTAGACCTTTAAACCTTCAATTGATATTAAAAAGAGGAAGTTATTCTTCCTGTGCTCTCCTTCTGCCTCAGATTTTAAGATCTAAGCATTAAAGACTGTGATTTGTATAAAGATACAACTGTTGGCTTTTGTACCTTAATTTTATGCTGTTTCAGTGAAACAAACAAAATGAGAACTGATAGAGTCTAATACTCCATCTGAATTATTGCAAACTTAGTTAAGAGACATCTCTGATGGCGCTGCTATTTTGATAATAGGGAGGTGCTTACAATCTGATTAACACATGCTGCATTTTTCTCCTCTCCTGCTGGGAATAAAAGTCTGGGGCTAATAAAATATTTCTTGACCTTGAATAGGAGGGTATAGTATTTTTTCTTTATAGACATGTAACTGTGAATGCTGATATTTGCTGATTTTTTTTTTGAGGGGTATAGTAAACAATACAACTTGTGAGAAAATATGCATAGTAAATTTTACACATCTCCTCTCTTTTTTTCATAAGAATGTCTTACTCCATGAGGGAGTAAGTTAAAAAAAGTAGCTGTGTATGTAGCTACCATGTAGCTAATAAAATAAAATGCTTGTTTTGGTTTTAAGAGCCTTCTGTTCAAAATTTATACTCAAAATGTTGAATTAAAAATAAGATAATTGTTATAGCTTTTTGTGTATACATCTGGGAATTCTACTTTGCATATTCTTAACACAGTAAATAAAAAACATATCTGACTTAAAAAGTTTGTTTAAAATGTATCTAAAAAATTTTTGAAGACTTTTCCTCCCTTTATGATTTCCCCAATACTTTTTAATTCAGTGGTGCGTCCAGTTTTTTTTGGGCTGAGTTAAAGTGGTTTCCTCTGTAGCTTGCAATGACACATAATACAGGTCTGCGTACAGCTTCGGTTGAATTAGGAAGTGTTGAGAGTCAGGAGACTAGAGAGGAGAAATGCCTAGCTGAAAGCATTTGAATTAGTAGATTTTTAGCTTTTCATAACAATCAAACAGAGAAAAAAAAAAGTAATGACATGTTGTTCCCTCCTGGTTACTCAGCTCAGGTTCCTTAACACAAAGGTATCCCAGTGTAGCCAAAGTCTGCTCCTAAAGCAGCAGCTTTCTCAGCTGCAGGTGGTAACAGATGGAGATGGATGGAGATGCAGATGCAACTCAAGCTGGGGAGATGTTTGCCAGTCACTCTGTTATCCCTCCCCTCACTGGTATTCACCTCTTTGAAGAGCTGGCTCCAGATTTTGTCAGGAGTCCCATTTGGCTTCCATTCAAATCTGATAAAATAAAGATGAGAGAGAAATTTACATCTTTGCTATACTAGATATTCTCTTATGGTTATTTGGTTTTGGTGGCTGGTACACTGTATTTGTCAGGAAACTATCTTTAAAATGCTCTTTACACTCAGCACTTGACATCTTTAGTACAGTATAACCTGAGACTTCTTGAGCCGCTCTCAAACTTCCTCAGGGAATGTGGGAGCATCTTTCATGTCTTGAGATTCAGGAGGTCCTTTCAAGCCCTAAAAATGGGATTAGTGTCATAGTCAGTGTTTAAAACCAACAATAGCTATAAACCAAATAATAGCCAGCACAGCCTTATGACAGTCCTAGAAGTGGGTGGTTGGTGCTCCTTGAAAAGTGAGTCTGGTTTTGTTCTGATGTGTAGGAGATAACAGCTTGTGGCCAATTCCAGTGATGTTGACTTTTTGTGAGTTAAGGAAGGCAGGATGAGAGGAAGAGCTCTGGAAGGAGAGCCCTTGTTCCCAGAGTCTTTTGGCATTTAAGGTTATGTAGAGCACATCTACACCGGAGATGATAGCTGAGCAGGAACTGTGATGCTTTTGTTGCTATATTGTTTTTATAGTTGGAGGAGGAAGAGAGGAGGGATGCTTGTAAAAGGTGCTTTCCTCTTAGGGAGGATGTTTTTCCTGTTTGAACCTGTGACTGCAGCAGGAAGGAAATAGAGGCCATAGAACTTGCAGGAGACAGGTTCCTCCAGTAGAAAGTTGCTAATATGCAACTGCCAGCTGGGCAATCTCCTAAAATGCTGTTGCTTCCACTCTGATTGCTCCTTGTTCCCAGCGATCAGCAGTTGGGCTGTCAGCTTCTGTTAATAAGTCATTGTTACTAGCTTGGTTCCTCCTTCTCGGGCTGGTGCAAGATGCAGACATGGCTGCAGCAGTGCCCTGTGGTATTTATTTGAAAAGTTGGGTTTTTGACATGAGAGGGCAACATTTATTGAGAAGTTCAGAGGGACTATGCGAAATGTCATCTGCAGCCTGTGTCTGGAAGTTGGAGGGAGGGATTATAGGATTTGCTGTGGGTGATGTGAACCTGCACATCTGCCTGGTGTTGCTATGGTGAGGACCAAAGGCTATTTCTGGATACATTTTGGGGGCTTTGAAGTGATGGCCTTGCTTGAGTCAGTAAGCATTGCCCATGTAAAGGTTATGAAGGTCAATCATGTGACAGAGGACTACAAAAATGAAATATACATTTTTTTTTTTACATAATCACATTGTGCCTGGTCCACTGGTGCTCTACTCATCTAGAAGCATTTGGTGATGGCCTGGCATCCTATTCAGATAAGAAAAACAAACCTTTCCCTGCGTTTTCATGACCTCACACAGTTCACCCTTTTCAGCTTGCTAGAATCATAACAACAACAAAAATGGTTAATTTATGTACTTAACAATGCATCTTTGAAAACAAAATTCTAAGCATTGTTCAGTCAGAATCCCAGTGGTCGACCCCGAGTCTCGCCAGGCGCCTTCTGCCAAAGGCTCCAGGACAGACCATGGCTCCCGGCTGCAGAGTAAAGCACATTCTTCACCTCTGGTCCTGTCCTCACTGGGCCAAGGGCTACAGCATGAGTGATCTGTTTGATCTGGGCAAAGGCGTGTTGCTGTTCAGGGCCCCAGTGGAAATCGTTCTTCTTGCGGGTCACCAGGTAGAGTGGGCTCACTATCTGGCTCTACTCGGGAATGTGCATTCTCCAGAAGCCTATGGCTCCTAGGAAAGCTTGTTTCCTTCTTGTTGGTTGGTGGAGACACTGCTGTGAAATACTGTCCATGGTTAGATCCACCCCTCGGTCTCATGCCCACTTAGAGGTGGCATCTCTGCCCTGATGACCTGAGGCATCGTGGGCCTGTCGGGCTAGGAACAATTCTCCCTTGTGTTGCCAATCCAAGTCTATCTTTGACACCTCCATCTTTGCAGCCTGATCTACCTGCTCGTTTTTTCGGCGCTCCTCATTAGCTCTATTCTTGGGGACATGGGCGTCTACATGGTGGACTTAGCTTGGACGCACGCTCGGCACAGTGCACGGCAGCCCAGAACTCCTGGGCTCAAGCTGTCTGTCGGGCTCAACCTCCCTGGAAGCTGGGACTACAGCTGGCTCTGAACTTCTTATGTGGTGTTTGTCTGAAAATGTTTTAATAGTCTTCCAGTTGTTCAGTACAGACATGTTTGGTTTTTCCTTTTTGAAGGCAGTGTTTAGCAGAGCAGTGGTTTTTGAAAATCATTCCTCTATTTTGTGCCTGAAATTACTTCATGTCCACCTTTCTGTTGTGTGTGAAATCAATGACGTTGGGAAGCAGGTCACTCTCTGCAAATATACTATTTCTTGTAAAGTCCTCTGAAGTGATAAAGTGGTCTAAAGCATTATGTTGAGGATTGTTTTCCTCATAAATACGGGAAGTAGAAGCAGCATTCTTTTTTCTTTTCAGTGTTCACAGAACAGTATCAAAAAATTTGATGTGTACTTAAGCAAACATGCAGAAGAACAAAAAAAAATAAGACAAGGCTTTGATGGTTTTTCTTTTCCCTGGACTCTAATAGTAACAGGCAGAAATAGGGCTCTGAGCATTATCTTGTAGGGGATTTACACCTGATAGGAAACCAGAGTGCATTTTGAAGGACAGAATTACTTTGTTGTCTTTGGAATGGTTACTAAGCCGGGTAACAGCATGACTGTTTACAGGGAATAATGCCTCCAGGCTTTAGGCAAAGGAGTGTGAAGGATGTGAGAATAACTGGCCCTGGGAGACACCAGAGAAAGCCAGAGCCTGTGATAGGCCTTCAGCATCCCCAGGCATCTGATCCACTGTGAAATTGAGCAAAAATAATGGTACTCTGTTACTCAGGTGGCAAGAATTTAGGATCCAGTGTTGCTGCCTATTTCTTTTCTGAAGTGGTCTGTTGACATTTATGTTTCTTTTGTGTACAGATGTGACTCTCTGGATCTGTGGGAAGGGCTGGTAGTAAGATATGTATGTGTGCTGTTTATTGTGTCTTTGGCTCTGATGCCTTACATATTTATTTTAACCCTTTGAACTTTTTAAATGGAAATTTTTACTGTGAACGATTTTCAGAAATCGGGCCATGTGATTGCATTAGCCTTATTAATATTTGTGCAGTTGTAATGTGCCATGATTTTAGTAATGGGATTTGCAGCTCTAGGCTGAAGATTTTAGTCCTGCAGTACTACTTAGAAATAAAAGTGCCTAAAATGGTTGGCAAAATTATTTATATGCTCAGTAAGCATCAGGCTGGAGTCAAGATTACTATTCTGTAAGTGAGCATCCTTCTTCTCCCAGTCTGCCCTTCCAGCTCTCTTCCCACTTTTTTTATCTCTCCTCTGACTGTGTGTTTAGTATGTTTTAACAATAGTTCCAATAGGAATGAGTCTGTCCCCTGCTGACCCCTGGAAAGCCTTCGAAGCTGGAAGTTACAGCATTTTGCTGAATGATAAAAGATCATATTTCGAAATAAAAATTAAAAAAAGGAGGAGGGGGCTGGGTTTCAGTCCTAGTCTGGCTGGGAGCTGGGATGGGAGTGCTAGTAGCTGTGCAGTGCAGTTTCCTTCCTCATGTTTCTCAGCCTCCTTATGCTAGGCAGCCACTGGAAGGATGTTGGCTCTCTGAAAGGAGTCTTTCTTGCATGAATCAAAGGAATGAGATACATTATTTTATTTAGCCACCAGTTTACATTTATTAAAAGTGTGAAGGAGCAATTGTTTATACTGACCTAGGGGAAATAATCTATTCTTCATTTTCAATATGGCTCTGCCTTTGAAGTTGATGTACGATAGGGCCTCTGTCCCATCCTTATAGCAGACTTGAGCTCTTTTGAAATCCCTTGCACAGAATGAAAACACGAAGGAGCTCAGGTAAATATTTTTAAATAAAATTACTAACAAAGACCTCTTACTGAGAAAGTGTTCTTCTCTGTTTAGGGGTGTGCATGAGGTGATTCCACTACCACCCCATATTTCATATAATCTTGTGTTTGCTTGTGTAGGCTCTCCTGTTTATTTTGTGCCAGCTCTTAATAAGTGACATCTCATTGATTTATGTGTGCAGGGAATCCTGCACAGGTAACACAATAGTTCCAGTAGGCATGACACTTAAAATACATTCTTACAGACAAGTGACACTTATAAGAGAAATGTATTAATAATTAAAGTCTTTTTCTTTCTTTCTAAAGTCTTTCACTAATTTGAAATTGGTTTGAACCCACACTCAATTAAGACTGCTGTGCTGAGAAACTTTGTTCAGTTACATGACTTTGAACTAGCAGCTATACACACACTACAAAAATACCTATGCTATTATTTCCTTAAAAGTAAACCAATGATCTCCTCCTAACCTACATAGAGAGTAAGAGGCAGATGCTTCTGTAGCAGTGTAAGTCAAATAAAGGAGGGTATAAGGCTGGTTATGTTTTCACCATGCTGTCAGTTCAGAGTGGCATGAAAATGGGAGTGTGTGGGAGTGGCTGCAAATTTGTATTTTTGAGATGGAAAAGATCACCTTTCTGCATTTGGGTGTGTAGGGATACTCAGTACATTTAAACAATGGGTTGATAGTTAGTTGATGATAGAGGGTCTGATTGTGACCTTGAGCTCTACTGCTGTGAATTAAGCTTGTTTTGAGGTGTTGCAGGGTTGAATTAGCACTTGTGTTAGTGAGGGAAAGTTCTGGCTCAGCATTTGCTTTTTAATGCCAAGATCTAGCCCACAGGGGGAAAAATTTCTGTTCTCTTAATCCCCAGATTCTATTTGCTGGAAGTAGGTAATATACAGATGCAAGACATGGTTATGTGTCAAAAAAATGTTATGGATACCTAGTTTAAAAAAAAAAAAAATAGGAGGCAAGTATGCTGTTGCCTGCATGCTCTGCTAGAAAATATTAAACTGAAGCACTGTCAAAGCCCAAAAGGACTTTGAGTAAAATCATTAAATATATATATATTTTCACATAAATTCACAATGTAAGGCATGAAAGGAATGTTATGACATCCTGTGATCTGAATATACTAGATGCTTCTATCTTTCTCTCATTTATCCCTTTTATAAAACTGTTAAATTCCTGGACAAAAATATAGTCTAGGGTTATACTGCACTTCTGCTGAAGTATTTTGCTATTTTTTCAGTTTTTGTTTTTAATCAGGACCTGCAGTCTGTGCATCTCTTCCTCCTGGAAAACTGAAGATAGATGTATTTGCTTCCATGCCTAATGCATCATTTCTGTAGTTGTGATCATTCCCATTCACTTTTCATCTTTCTTTGTGTAGTGTGAAAAAGAGGTGAATTGGTTTCTTGAACATTTGTCTGTTAAAATCTGTATTCTCTGGGTTTTGGGTAAGTTCTGCATCCCCACTAAAGGACATTGGTGTTTGGGGGAGGTGTCTTAAAAGAGCTTGAAGTGAGTCTAGGAGGTGGGTTTTGCTTATAAGTGCTTTCCCTGCCATTCTCTCATCCAGAGGAAGGTCAAATTTTGGTTTAGAGAAAAGAACTGTGCCATCAGAAAAGTTGAAAAGCCAAATTGTCTTTTTTCCACTTCTCTTGAAGTGCTCCTCAGTGTTCACTTAATCAGCTTTCTGAGGGGAGATGGGTCAGGGGAGTCAGACTGCCTTATAAGTATATTAAGTTTCTGTTGATGTTTGAGTTGCAGTATCTGTAGTACAGGTAAATAAATAACAGTACTAATTGAAGCCAAAAAATGCAATTAGAGGGCAAGATTTTACAATCTGACTCTCTACAGGAGTGTTAGTACCTCAGATAACAAACCAATCACACACAGCATCAGATTATTAAAAAGCCAGATGATATTTGCAGTTTGTTTATGGCCAAAGCATAAATCCATGAAATCTGGTTTCCATAGAAAAGTGTCATGCTGTAAAAGCAACACTTCTGTGTAATGTGTGTAGAGTAGTTGCTTCTGCATATTCTGATTTTTTTTTTTTTTTTTTTTTTTTAATTTCAAACTGTTTCTAGATTTCTGTGATGGTGCACAATGCAATTAATCCCATTGAATCCTGAGATGGAAAAACGTAGTATTTTATTCCCTTCCTACTTTTTTTTTTTTTTTTTTTTTCTTGATGTACAGCCATAGAGTGGGAAGCTTAGTGGCCAATATCAGTGCTGCTGTGAGGGCTGCTTCTAGGTGAACTCCAGCAAGGCACATACATGATTGTCCTGCCTGGGCCCCAGTCAGCTTTTGCTGCTGGAGGCAAGGCAGTGCCTGTGTGCTGGGGGCATCCACTCCTGTCCTGGGCACTGTGGTACACAGGCTCTGGGAAGCTTCAGGATGTGCCCTGGCTGGGGCAGGACATGTGGGTGAGGCTGGTCAGGAGACTCTGGTCAGTATCCTTATTAGTGTGAATCTTGGGAATTAGGGGAGACTTTGAATATCTGGGAAAGTGGATGTCTGTTGAACTACCCCAAGTATTGGAGCAAATCAAAGCCTGGTGTTATCAGTTGAACCATTTGCCATCTTATTTTCCTGTTTTTTTTGGTTTTTTTTTTTTTTTTTTGACTTTTTTCAAGATCAGTATGCCTTTCTTTGAAAAATAAGGAGAATCTCTTAGTGATGAGATTCAGCGCTGCTGCATAAGTGGGCACTGCAGCACCCTCATTGCACTGAAGGTTTTTTGCTTGGTTTTTCGAGTAAACTACATTTCTCTGCTGACTAGCCTTTACTTTTAATTGTTCACAAAAAAAGGCACATCAAAAAGTGGAAAATGAGAAAAAAAACCTAGGAAGGGGAAGACTAAGGAACTGTTGAAGATATGTGTGAAGTAGTGAGCCTCCTTTAATGTTTTACAGTATAATAAAATGTGTGAAGGTTTTTATTACAATGTATGTTTTTATTTCTTTACAACACAGGTTGTCAAAGACACTCAGCTGATATTGCTTCTCATCTCTCTAGTCTGAAACAAGTCTGTTAAAATCACTTACAATGTTAGGTGAGAATCAGAATATATGTTTTAGCAGGGCTTTCAGCCAGAAGCAGCCTCAGAGCAGAATCAGTGCTTGATACTTCATGTTTCATGAAAAAAAAGTTGAATGAGAGAATACAGATCTTTCAAAATGTGGAAATAACATTTATGACTGTCATGTAGCCCAATGTCTTATCCACCCAAATGTCCAAAATCATTTACATCTAAGGGATACAATTGTTATATTTTTGTACAGTGAACAGAACCAAAAAATGGCTAGAAACATTTGTTTCAGAAGCACAGGGTAAATCCTTTTTGTCTGATTTACTGAATAAATTTTGCTGCAGCATAACACTTCAATATTGCAAAGCTAATATTCAAGCATTATGAACAAAATCTTATTTCCAGTATGAATAACCATGTTTGCTGTGATGTGCTGAGGTTCCAGAAAATCACTCATGCAGCGTACTGGCTCTATCAAATCCCAAGTTAGTCCACTGGTATATACTCATGTAATTTCCAGATAACTAAACTGACTGCTTTATTATCTTGCCAGATTCTCTTTTCTGTAAAGCTGGCAGAATTGCTATCTACTTGCTAAAAAGCATTTTAAATGGATTTTTCCAGTTCTCCTTTTTATCTTATTTTTCTCCCGGGCCAGTACTCTAAATGATGATTTTAGGTCCTTCCTGATGGTGATAAATTCATGATTTTCATACTGAGTCACATCATCCTGAGCTCCACTGTTTGCAAAATACTGCTCTGCAACACCGAAGTGCTATTCTTGTGATCTCATGCAATACTATCCTATTTCATTTCATTTTTTCAGGATTGATTTTTGAGTAAGCAGATGGCTTGGTCTTCTCTAAGAGTCTATAAGGAAATGCCTTGCCAGAAATACTTTGTTTCATGATATTTAAGTTTACTGTGATTTAAGGGTTTATAAGAGTGTACTCAGCTTTTTTTGTGCAGTTCATCAGTAGGGTTTCATTGCTGATCCTCAGACTCATAAATGGAGACCACAATTCTGTTGCCAGATGCCTTTCAGAGCAAAGCCTGTTTGGCCGACAGGACGCTGGCTCCATGCGTGCCGTTGCTTAGGCTGCTCAGGCAGTCTCTTCAAAAGCTTAATCCTCTGTCGGTTTGGAGGATCTGGATGTATCTAGTGCAGCTAATATGAACTGAAGAAAAATAGCACAAAAAGGCAGCATCTTATTTTGGTTTTCCTACATAATGGATAAATCCAAATAGAATGATTCTAAAATGCTGTTTTAATTGCTTGAATAATTTTTTTTAAAATGGGGAAATATTAAATTTAAAGAGTATTTAATTTTCTTTTTGACCTCTATCATGACATACTGGATTGTGATTAAGTATATCATTACTTAGTATGAAAATTAACTTTTTTATTGCTTAATTTTTTCTTTTTCCAATGTATATGTTCAGTGTTAATTTTTCTTTTGTTATAAAACAGTGAATGACACTTTGAATTGCATTTTTTTCCTGTTTCTTTCTTTTTTTTTTTTTTTAACTTTTATCAGGCTGCTTTCAGTTACATATTGTTGCAGTATCTTGGATATTACTGTATTGTGAGACATTTAAGGCCAGCCAAGTAGTGTTCCATATGAGGAAAATTGCAGCCAGAAGGTAAAGGTAAGCAGTGTCTCCCTTTTAGCCAGCACCTGGGAGTTTTCATCTGGGGAATTGCATCCAGTGTGGGGCTTCCCAGTGCATGAGAAAAGTTTATGAAGAGCGAGTCTAGCAGAGGAATGTTGAGGTGGTTTGAGGGTAAAGGTGTAAGTGCAGGGGGGGAGGCTGAGGAACTTGGACTGGCTAAAGCTGAAGATGAGAGGACTAAGGGAGATCTGATTGCTGACTTCAGCTCTCTGTAGGAGGGCATTTAGAGGAGATAGATCTTGGACATATTTAATGGAAATGGCAGACAACAGTCACATGTTCTTGAAGGAGAAATATGTTTAGGTAAAAGGCAAATAAGTATCCACAGTGTATGTAGCTAAGCACTGGAAGAGGTTTCTCAGGTTTCTTTGTTCTTGGAGCCATTAAGCAGCCTAGACTGGGCAAGGTGATGGAGCAAACTGATCCTTCTTCCAAATTTGCCCTGTCTGGTGCAAGGGCTTGGCGTAGATAGCCTTGAAATGTCTCTCCCAACCTAGAGTACATGCTGATTCAGTGAATATTCCTATGAATGATGGATTTATTATTTTTTTTTAAGTTCTTGTTGCCTTATATGTAGTGAGTAACTAAGAGAAATTATAATTGCCTTCCCTCTAATGTCTACTTACCAAGGGAGGTATTTGTAGTTAAGGGACTAGACCTAATTAATTTTCCTACCATTGTCCCTCCAGATTTGTTTGTGGAACTAAGAGAGATCACACTTCCATTTTACTGATGGACTGGAAAATAAGCTCTCCTGTTTTTGCAACTCCCTGGAGGTTCATCAGTTTTGAATAAATTGGTAACTGAATGGAGCTATTTGCATGAGCCAAGATAAAAAGAAAAAAAATAGATCCTTGCTGTATTCATAAAACATGTTATAACTGTCAAATCTGGCTTCTCTCTTTAAGGAACTATATGTGCTTAGACAAACATATTATGTGGGGTTTTTAAATAAAAACTCACAATAAAGTTTTCATTCTTGTATTGTCATGCAGTTAGTATTGTTCTTGAGAGTGTTAGTACATTTTTGCATGCATAAAAATTAATCTATCTTGGTCTCTTTGCCTTTTTTGCCAGACAGACCACATGCATTATGTATTTGGAATAGAAGTGTAAGGAATATGTATATGAAAAGGGAGCTTAAAGGAAGCTTAAAAAGACAGGAATTTTGTTTTGAAAATTTCTAGCAGCTAGTATAGTGTAGCCTTTAAAGTTGCACTGTTTGGCTGGATTTTATGGTTACATTTTCCGTCTCTGCAGCTCGTTGCTTTTGAATTGAATATTTGTTGACCTGGAGAGAAAGTTTTAAATTAGCACTATGAGCAAATTTGCCTGAGCAAAGTTGTGCCTCAGCAACACAGTAATTTTGTTTTTCAGTTGGCTGTGAACTAAATGTAGGGAAAGAAACTGGGAAACCTCATTGAAGAGCACTGTTAATCAGTACATTCCATTCAAAAACTGATAGGGTTGGTCATCAGCTCAAATTTACTGTCTGTGGTTGGGATTGTTTTCACACATCCTAGGTCTTGCCTTTTCAGAGCGACTCCCTGACAGGACTGTAGATTGTTAAAGACTTTCTTGGATATATGTGGAGTGGAGCAATGGATAGGATTGGGGAAAAAATGCTCATGAATTATTTTAGTGTCTTTTCCATCCCCTGTTTCTTCTCAATTTTGTGTCTTAGCTGGCAATCCTGTTGGTCTCTCTGACTGACCTAAACTAGGGGTTATGGTCTTTCATTTCCATCTTCAAAGTTCTTCCTACTTTTCCTGGGCCTGAATCAGTGTAATTTTATGACTGTACGTGTAGCTCAACTATACGCTATAGCTCAAATATCCTTTCCCCATTACATGCAGTTTCTGTGGGTGGTGAAATTAGGAGGCATGTGTGGTGGGGAAGTAGTTCCATAGAAATGAGTATTCATTGGTTTCTATTTCTTCCTTATTCAGTTTGCCCCGTGGGTGTTTCAGGGATAGTCTGGGGTGTGGAGGTGCTGGTGGAAACAGCACTGCTCCCTGTGCTCATGGACTATGAGATGTCTTTAAAAGCACTGGTGTATACCTAGAAATGTAATAATGCTAGAATCCTGCTTTCTATCTCAACATGGCTTGAGAAGACTGGGAAATATCATAAAACCTCATCTCATTTTTTATAGTCAGGCTATTGACATATATACATTCCTAAGCTACCCTGCTTGATTCAGAGGGGAGAAAACCCAAACGAAAGCCTCAAGCAACAAACAAAGCAACCCCACCAAGCCCTCTTGAAACTGCAGACAGAAAGCCTGACACCAAACTTCTGTGCAGTGATATTGTGAGTATCCTGAGATCTCAATCTGGTGAGAAGAGTGTATAGCAAGAGGAGTTTGGCTATATATTAATGTGTGGTCACATGCCTGCCAGCCATGCGTGTCTGTTGGGCACTGTTTCTGCAGCTCGTTTTGCCCTCTGGTCACGTTTAATGATTTGTTCAATGCTCTTGGTTGTAGATGCTCTTTATTATTAAAAGGTAAAGCTTAACTGTGGATGAAACATGTTAAGGAGAAAACAGACCAGTGATCTCACCTATCATTGCTTTAGCAAAATGGGACACAGTGTTTTTTTGTCTCAAACTGTCCTTTCTATTTCCTCTTAATATTAGTAGGAATGGAGTTGTATTTTATCTGCTTTTGAAATATATTCATGGTATCATTTCTTTTCTTGTGCAGAAAAATAAACTCCATTTCCAGGGACAGAGCAGACCACAAACATAGAAACAATGCAATTAAGTTATAAAGCGTATAACTGATGTAATGCATTAGTAATAGCATTGTTCCATTAGATAGCTTCACAGCAAAATGGGAATCATCACAACCACAATTACATATTTCAGATGCTTCAATTTATGTCTTTTACAAATGAAATCAAGCAGATATTATCCTGTAGCAAGAAAGATATTAGACTGAAAGAAGGTGTTTATGACTGGCCTTTGCAGGTGTCTCTAGGTTATGAATAATGTTAGATTCATTGTTCTTCCTACTGGATTTAGGGGTCAGCAGTGGTGGCAGGCACAGCTTTGGTGCTGTGAGATTTGTCTCTAGCTCTGCTGTAAACTCCTCCTGCAGTGGTGAGGGGGGTGGGGATCATGTTCGAGCTGAAGGTCAACCAAGAAAGATGCACTCTGCTGGAAATGTTAGCTTATTTGAAAAGCATTTTTATCCCATAATGACTAAAATGACGGCACCAGATGCAGAGTAGTGGTTTTGAGATGATTTGTATTGATCATCTTTTCTGGTGTCCTATTTTACTACCTAATAAGTATTGCTAAGATTTTTTTTTGTCCTGAGCTGATGCTAAGATACAAGGATTGTCAATACCTTTCATTATCATTATTTTGAATTTGCATATTAACACACTTGTCATAATTACCCTGTTCTTTATGGCTGTTTCTACAGGGGAAGAGGAAAAAAAAACTCCTGTATTTTTCATTTTGGTGTTTGTCTGGACAGTAGGATGGATGAAGTAACATATAATCATTAGGAACGGCTATATATAGCACTCTTAGAAACTTAGCATTTTTCCCCTTTGTTTTAACATGTGACCTTTTCATCTCTTTGATCCCTTAAGCTGTGTACTGCATAACCTTGGATTAGTAAAAACAAGAAATGCTGTGCATCATCTAATGACATATTTCTTCTGGCTACATCAAAAGAAGGTTAGATAAGATCTGTTGTAGGAAATCTGCATAGTCTACAGGGGTGATGGTTTGTAGCCAAGGATGCTGTGACTTCCTTTTGCAAAGAAGGATAGAACTGAAACAGTCTGCCATGCTGGTTTATCTTAAAATGCTTAGGGAAGTCTTGAACATACTTGAAATAATGTTCGTTGTGTAAGAGCAGAGGTCATGTGTTCTCCTTTCCTACATGCTGACACTGGAAGTAGTAGTGAGAAGTTACTGAGTGTTGATTTGAGTTGTACCCCATTCTAGATTATTGAGAAGCTGCTTTTAATTCTCTTGGTTTTGATAGTATGGTGTTCAAAATTCTTCTTGGGTGAAGGTGGTGAACAGTATTTTTTTCTTCCATCTGAAACTGAAATAGTGGTAATATTACTATCCAGTGTGTGTTGCTGTTGTGTAGCCCTGAAGGTAAATAGGTTTCATTGCATCTTGTAACAGAAATGGATGGCAAATCTGGCTTCGTTCCACCACCATCTGTAAAATGGGAGTAATGTTTTTATGGTTTGGAGATGGTGCAAAACTGGCAAAATAAGTTCAAAGATGACATCACTTTTTGACCATACATAGTGCTCCTCTCCTCCACTGTAATAAAATTGGTATTTGCTTCTATTAGGAAGAAAAATAACCAGTGTGAGAGGGCATCTTTAAATAAAATTACGTCTCTCTTGAAAGGTTAAAAACAATGCTGTAGTCTTGCAGAACAGAAATGTGTAGGCATTATGCAGAAACATTTGGGATGCAATGAGTTATTTAAAGTACTATGTACAGGGGAGACAAGCCAGTCTCATTTTATGTAGAAATTCCGAGGTGCTTCAAGTTGGAGTTGATTGAAGTCACTCTGTGTAGATACAGTGAAAGTAGAAGCTGGCTTTGATGCCAGGCTGCATCTTCTGTCCTCTATTTGCAGCTCTTTTCTCCTACTCCTGGCACAGGGAGAAGTGACACCTACATTGAGTGATATCCCAAGAATTGGTGCAATGTGCTGAAGTGCCCTGCAGTGAAATGCTTCTCCTTTGACAGTTTGCATCAGTCACATGCTGGCTAATATTATTGAGTGCAACAAATCTGTGGTGATCTTCACGTTTACTTGATGGCATTTAAGAAATCTGTGCAAAAGCACATAGTTTAACTGTACCACGTTGTGAGTGATATTCACAGAGATGCTCATTTGCCTCATTCACAGGGTGGGCTTGATGAAGTACAGAGGAAATACCAACATAATAAACTTCTTATTGCTGCCAACTAAATTAAGGATTTTCCTTAATTCTAAGTGTTTCCCATTATTATAACTGAAAGTAACATATTTTCTTTCTTGCATAAGAGAATGTGTAGTGATTGTAGTGAGTAGCAATAAGATGATGTTATGAATGTAAACTTCCATGCATAAAGTTATTTAACAGCTGATCTGGCCTGAATCAGCATTTTCCTTTAATCTCAAAGTGTAGCAAAGGGATTCTGCTCCCCTCTGCCTCCTACCATAACTAAATGTCTTATCGGAGATCAGTCTTTCCGTCTATTAGGAGAAGAAATGTCAGTGCGAGAAGTTTCCTTAAGCTGGACCCTTAGACTAGGAAGAGATCAGAATAGCTTTTATATGAGAGAAGTATCCTTCAGGATATGGAGGACGGGGAAAATTGACACAGGAAAGTTCAATCATTCAGCCTAGAATTTTTGTAACTGTTTTCAGATGTAAAGTAGACAGGATAACAGTTCAGGAATCCAGTTTGAAACTGTTTTTGCAAAGCTTCTTGTGGGAAAGTGAGGGTGGACTGCTATTTTTGCTCTGGCATTTTAGCAAGTACAAATCTTTAGCTTTGGCATTTCTTGTCTTGAAAATCTATTCTTAGTTGAAACCTAAATAGCAAAACTCACATACATGCACTGAAGTTTTGCCTGTATCTGACACTGAATAAAAGTGCCTACAGTAACAATGAATTTTAAATAAATAAAATATTTAGGATTTATTTTTTTACTTGGCATCAGAGCTCCAGTTACCTCAGAGAAATACCTTTTCATCACTATTCATTGTGGATGAAAATGCTTTGGATTCATTGCTGAAATGGAAGCTCTTAGTAGCCAAACTGCAATCCAGATATCGGGTGTGAGATCAGGATTTTTAATGAAGTTTTTTTGTTTACTTCAGGCAACTGAATTGTAAAGATGTGATAATTGTTTAAAATTTGGCCTTTCATAGAACTAATGTCAAACCAAGTTATGAAGTTCCTGTAGAGTCCAGTGTACACGTTGAAGTAGAAGCTAATCACTTTGGTTGTAAATATAAATGGTGTTCTTGATCTCCAAGCTGTATCTCTGGGAAGAAGATAGGAAGTCTACATTTAAAGTGTATTTCATATTAATTGAAGTGGTGTAAATGGTTGAAGTGGTTGCAAGTCATTGCTAGTTGTTGAGAGCCAGTTCATCTCTTTGGCTGGTCAAGGAACCTACAGCTTCTCAATGTGTCTAAGTTTAGTATTTCAATCAAAATGCATATAGCAAGAAAGAATTCAAGACAGATAATAGTAATTGATCTCTAAAAAGATTTCTGTAAACAGAAAAGAAAAAGCACAGACTTTAAAATGGGCTTCTTGGGTATTTGTGAGATCATTTGGACAAGTCTTGTTCAATGTCATGAAAAATGTCTTTGATACCTCCTAGTTCATCAAGTTTGTACGTCTGCAACATCTCACATGATACAAACAGAACAAAACTTTTGGTGTGTAGTTATTTTACAGAAAAAAAATCATTAGAGTGAATGAGCTTTTTAATGTACTCCCTTTTTCTCTAGCACTGAAAGCCTTTCCTCTCTTAAATGAGCATGGAATCACAATTTGATCATATCCTTTCCAAGCTTCTACTGTTTAAACAGATGGGGGAAAAAAGAAACAGCAAATACAGCTTTTTGCAGCAGATGACTCCAGCCGGTGTGTTTAGAGGAAGCTGAGCTGCCAGAGAGCTTTTCTGTTCCTTAGTGATTCATTGCAGAACAACTCTGCCTTTAGCACCCGTGGTGCTTGCTGGGTTTTGTTTCTGGGACCTACTGGTTTCAAGTTTCTTTTCTGTGTACCCTTGTAACCCTGACATGGATTCTGTGACTTCAGGGACCATAAAAGATTGGTATTGTGCTGCTAATCAGGAGGGTATGGAGATGTTTGATGTGGATGAGAATGGATCAATCAAGCAGTTTCAGAAAGCGGTCAGGGCATTTCAGATTGAAGTATCTACTTTCATAAAACTGAAGAAGTGGAATGTAGGCTGTAGATATTTGGAGTATTCTGAGATTATATTTAATATGTGGTTGCTTCAAGGCTAAGCAGAAGTTCCTGGTTACCTTCTTGTGTGATGGTTTATCTTATTAGACCTGACCCTTCACTGATTTTTCAGCTAGTGTGGTTGATGTTTGTCATTGTGGAGAATGCCGGCTCAGAGCTAGTTTAGGAACTTTGCTTTGAAGTGTGGTGTAGACGTTTTTTGCCTTTGGAACGGTGGCCCCCTGGAGGGTAGCCCTTAGAGAATGACAGTATAAAGCCTGGGGGTCATGATACATTGCTCCTAAACATGATATCGTTATCAGGGTACTGAAATGTTCTTTAATGACTGAAATGAAAACAAGCATAGGAAACATTTCATGCTCCTAACAAACCGCATCTTAGTAAAACTCTTAATTCTCTGTAATTTACTTCATTTGGGAGATGTGCAAAGTGATACAAATACAATCAAAAGACTGTTCTAAGTCATAGTGATGGAATAGGTTAACTCTTACTGTGCATTTTGCTGACAGCTGGGTAAGATGCCATACAAATGTTAAGCACAATTTTCTGTATCAGCAGTGTTAGTAAAGACTTTTTGAGCATTTTGCTGTTTAAACAGTCTAACACGTAATTTATTTCTCAGTCTTTGGACACCAGGAACACTGGAAGACCGTAATGAAAATAGTGTGAGGTTTCTGAGTAGCACTCTAAAAAATGAAGTTCTAAAATAACTTCTTGTCTTAAATTCTTAATTAAGAAAATGTGCTCAAATTCATCCTGTGATTTAGTTCCTTCCCCCACCCCCACCAGTGACAATAAGTAAGCAGCTGCTGTCAGATTTTCTTTTTGCTGTGTAACTTGGTTAGGTGGATCAATGTGCATCTTCTGGCTACAGCAACTTCTGTGCTTAAATTATGGATTTTACTTTTATGACAGTGACTTTTGGCCCATAGCTAGTTTATGCTGTGAGACTCTAACATGGCATGAATCTGATTCAATACAAACTGGACAATGATTTCTCCAAAAGATGAAAAAGCAGAGCTGAGTAAAGCCCACAGAGTCCAGAGCCAGCTGAGTCTTAAAAGCTGAGCTGTTCACTTAGCAGTTGAACTGAAATGACCTCCACAATTTGTGGCTGGGTTTTTTGGTTGGAAAAATTTGGCTAGAATCATGTCTACTATGAGAGCGTGTGGTACATGGCTGGTCTAGAGGGATTCATCTGCTTCGTATGACAGTATATAATCACAAACCATATGTTCTTAGCTATTGAGTACATCTCTTATGGGTTTTAGGAGTTGGGAAGGAGCCATTAGCCTCAAAAAAATGAGTCTGAGGTAGGGGAAATATCTCCGCAATGGTCTGTTTCATCAGGGGCTTTTGCTTAGTAAGCATGTATACCATGTTAAATAAGGATGTGGGGAAATATGCACCTATAAATCTCAGTGGCACTCTGCCAGTCTGACTTGGGATGGGGTTTTGCCATGACTCAGCTGTGGAGATTTGATAAGATACTAAGTGCTTGAGCAGAGAACATCAGTTTAATGTAAGCAGAAACATTTAAGCATCCTCTCTATAGTTGTGATAGATTGCTCATGCTTTGGGAGAAGGTGAACTCTCCCCCCTCCTTATTAGTCTAAATAAATCAATGTTCCTGGCCTGTTAATAGGAGGAATAGTGAAACATTGAATGCTGTCATCTTCCTTTAATGTCTTGGGTAGGAATTCTAGTTTGCCCTTCATATTGCAGTGCATACCTGAAGAACCTCCTCTGTTCCCATTACTAAACCCACTAAGACGTTCAGGAGAGGTAAGCTGAACTTTTTTTTTCCTGCACAACTTAGGAGAGGCATAAAGGGCTCTGTATAAAAGAGATACCTTTTAGAGGAAATGCTCTGAGTTTCTCCTACTGTGTTCCATAGTCCTCGTGGTGATCAGTGGAGTAGCTTGGCCTGGATGGAAAAAGTAAAAATAAATGTGACTTTACCCATGTAAATATTTTTGAATGTGATATCTAGCTCACAGGTGCAGTAAGGTTTGGATATACAATATAGTTCTGTTCTTAAATTGGTACCATTTTCTTTATTATGGTAATTTTTACCATAATTCTTTATTATGGTAATTCTGTACATGGTACATGCTGCGTTGTGCACAAGAATCTGAAAAAAAGGGCTTGGATAAGTTACAGAGTATCTACATATTTTGAGATTTAAGAAAAAAAGAATTTGCAGACAGAATTGTATATCAAGGTCAGCTGTCAGACAAAACAAATTAACAGGTGACAAGAGAAGTGAAAAGTTTGTCTTCATAGCACCATGGTCTTTCTTACAGTAGATGAAATTGCTCTTCCTGAATTATACTACTTTTCCTGGCATATTATAATTTTGCAGATCTCAGCATGGACAGAAGGAAGAGTGATTAGAGACCTTTTCTTGTTGTTGCTTCTTAACATTAGAATGGGAAGGCTTACTGGCATATGTAATATGATAGAGTGAAATGGACAAAACCAGTTGGAACAGTTAGAATTCTTATAGGCTGTCAGGCTTTTCCTTTTACTGGATAAACCCAGAATATTTACCTTATTTTTTTTTTTTTTTCCTTTTTTAAGTGCTTACATTATACACTATTAGTTATCCAGGTCCAAGACTGAATAATCTTTGTGCTGTGTGGGAATACCTATCCGTGCTTTCCAATGTCCAACTTCTGTGTAAAATGTAATGCCATTGTCCTTATCCGATTGTGTCAGTATGGTAAAAGACTTGTTACATCAAGATTTGTAAACAATTCTGAATGAAATGGCTGCAGAAGGCAAATATTGTATTTAATGCTGCCGTCTGATATTTGAAGCTACTGGTTCATGGTATTGTGTAGATGAGAAGTAAAATAAGCATTTGACCAAAATCTGACAGTGGAAAGCAGTAGCCTGTGTGAATGCTAGTCATTACTACTCCCTTGGGCTAGAGGTTTTAAAAACCAACTAACGTGTGAAAATAGTTCTTAAAAGTAAAAGGAAAGCTTGAGAGAGTAACTTAAAGTTCATTAAAACAGTAAAACACTTGGACTGCCCAAATTTCATTTAATGGATGCTAAAATCATGGCTTAATTTTAACATTTCAAGAACTGAAAGCACATGAAAGAGTATTGTAGCTAGTATGTGTAACCAGGTGCCCATATAGCTGTTGTCTCACAAGTACTGAATTTGTAGCTCTTCTGGAAGCAGTCACTGCTTTTAAATTTAATTTCTAGAATTTGGGAAGCAATGAATGCAGTTTTACTAATCAGCTGCATTTGTTGGTAAAATATCTTTTGCTATTTTGTTAAGTAAGTGGTGTATTTTATTTAGACACTTTCCAGTTAAAACCTGTTGTAGTTTGTAAGAGGATAAGTACACAAAGCATCAGTCTATCAAAGGCAGCAAGGTTGTCGTTGCTACCCTGACAATCTGTTCCTGTTTCATGGATGCTTCTCTCTATTTAGCTAGTACAGGCTTTGTTTCCTGAAATTTGGGAATATAGCTTTATTTATCTCAAAATACTAAAGGATATTGTTGTATGTCCCCAGAGAGAATACACAGTATTTAAAAGAATTGCCATTCTCACTCCCATAGAATGTCAGTTTTGTTTTCAGCAAGATTATGGTGATTTGGTTACATATTGAGGTAATTAGTACCTGAATAACTAACTTATGTAGTAAAAACTGCACAAGAATTTCTTTCTAGTTCAAATCAGCTTTTCGTTTTTATATACTTAAGTAAGCAGATTAGTAGCTAATCTCAAAGTTTAAAAAATGAAATGCCTGATCTCTGATTTATAGAGGTCACAGAATTTGTTTAATCATCTTCTAACATGTAGATAAATATGATGTGCCTCCTGATGGACTGAAGGACTACTAGCTTCCAGATGAAGCTAGTAGGCTTTGCTGTGACTTTTTAAAACAAGTTCCTGCAGTGATACAGATGCACTGGTTTTGGGTTTTTTAATGCAAAAAGTAGAAGCAAATAATTTATTGTTACAGTACTTAATATTTTTAAAATTTCTGGTTTGCTATCATGCAATATATTCTGTTTACAAGTAAGCAGAGATCTGAGCTTGTTATAGTTCCTCTCCATTTTCCATGATTTGCACAGACATCTTTAAGTAATTATTTGAAAAATTGTATATAATAATTCTTCCTGAAAATATTGGATGGATTTTTTTCACTTTGACACAAAAGCTGAATTACATGTGTTGGGCTTTTTTGAGTGTAAGCAAGTTTTCCTTGACTACAACATCTTGCTAACGGTTTGTTTGATTTGATGTAGCTTTTGGAGATTGCAAGAGCATTTTGCCTGTAGGGTTTCAAATGAATTGAGCTTTCTACAGCTGTTGGCTTCCTAATGCCAAGAGCCCACAAATTAAACTGTTCCTTGTTGTTTTAAAGAAAGATCTTCAAGCATGCTTGTAACCTACAAAACCCCTCTCCCTTGATATTAGCCACATCTGAGAATGAAAGCAAGATATGTCAAATGAAAAATGAGAAAATGTGAACTTCTGTATGTGTTCCAATATATATTTAAACTTGGAAGGTGATGTTAAATGTACAAGCCTTTTTCCCATCAGCTGTCTACATTCAGTCATGTAGCAGCTTTAGCTTTATATTTAGGATCTAGAAAAAGTAGTGCTGTCAAAACAATATGAACATTTGTTATGTAAATATCCAGGAAGCATATTCTGAACTTTTGAGCCTTAAACTTGTCAGTTTCTGGTGTGCGTTGTGTAAACAGGCTCTCCAATAGGATGTTAGGATCCTGGAGTAAGAGGCTAGGAAATCATTCTTCCTGAAGACTCCATTGGAGTGGGCATTCTCAGAGTTCTTATAAGCGTGGTTCAAGTAAAAGCTTTCCAAACCTTAAAAACCTTTATGTTCTTTTTGTTTTTTCCTTCCAAAGTATGTGTGTGCAAATTAGGACAGAATCACTAAAATGTATGTGCACATGCATGCATGCTGGTACATTCACTGTTCCCATGTGAGCTTTTGTGAAAGACTATTGACAATTAAAACCTATGTTGTATTTGAACCAATTTTAATTTTATTGCTATGTCCAGATATACATACCCGCCTTATGTCCTCAGTTCCTAGTGCTAAATATATATATTCAAAAGGAGACTTAAGCTGTCTGGTTTCCAATTCCTGTTTCTTTCTCTCTCTGTGTATTATCTCAATTTTCTTCGTTTAGCAAATGAGGAAAGGAGCATTATTTAATACAGCTTACCCACATTAATAAAGTTGGCAACCAAAGAATTTACATGTTATGATTATGTGCTTGTGTATATCAGGTTTTAAAAGAATATATAATGAATTGCAATGGAAAAGAGATATGATGGGAACAGATAATATATGTAGTGAGTGTGCAGTCTTTTAAGACTGCAGAAGGTTTTCCCTCTGAAAATGGTATGGTTTCTTCAATTATTTTAACTTTTCTGTAACCTCAGAGAAGAAAGTTCTCATTTCATTGTTGTTTGTTTTCCTGAAATACAAATCAGTATTGTTTTATACTTTATTACAACAAAGTCTCATGTAAATCCAAGACACAGGTTAAATGCCTATTCAGTTAATGAGTAAGATGAAATATCAGATAAAATGGCTGAAACTTTGAACTTGCTTCAGGGAAAACAATCTTGCTGGATTCAGAGCTGATGTTCAAGTATTTTAAACACTGGGAGCAAGTGAATTCCAGGGAAAGATTGCACCAGAGGTTGCTTACTCCAGGTTTGCGCTTGCAGTAATGACCTGGAGTGCTTCTCAACTGCTATTCATTATAAATCTGAACAATTAGGTTGATATAATAGGGTGCAATGAAGAGCAGTATCATATTGTTTGGGAAGATGTCATCAGAGCTTGGGTTCAAGCCCCCGAGGTTTAAGTCTTCATCATGTGCGCTTTACAGAAAGGGCTGAGTGCTCTTTGGGAGAGGTGCATGTTCACCAGGCCAGGCTGAGCCTTGCTGCCTGAAAGGCTCTCATATACTCATGTTTTTACCTCCTTGCAGCTTAAGGTTGAGTAAAGCAGAGAGAGGGAGTTTCAGTGTCTTGTCAGTATTTCTAGACTGAGAGGTATCCTTTGTTCTTTGTTTTGTTGGTTAAGAAAAAGGATAACAAAAAGAAAGGTACCATTGGGAATTGTGACCTGGATGTATTCACCAGGTTACTTCACTTATCTGTAAATTCTTCAGATCAACCTCGTTAGAGATCACAAGATTAAAGAAATGTCGGAACTTGAAAAGGAGGTAAGGGTGAGAGTTATGGAAACAATTTTGATGGTATAGGAAATTAAAATTTTGAAGCCTCATGTGGATGATGTAGAATTCCCTACAAGTTGTCACAGCTTCTCTCATTTAGAGAAATAAATCCAATTTATGCTGATATTTAAATTTCAAAGCATATTGCATGTTACAGTGATGTCTTTTGATCTCTATCCAGAGTATCTGAAACTTTTAATGCAAGTGACACTTCTTGCTCTTACTAAATTATTAAGGAGGAATCAACATAAAAGTAATTAGCCATCTTCAGGTCCTTGGTCTAAATTCAGAGGAACTGGCTTGCAGAAGGAGTAAGAATCAAAACTACTTCCTATGTGCTGAAGAGCTGCAAATCAAAAGATACAATGCTGAATATACTGTTATAGACTTTTTTTTTTGTCTTTGAGGATCATGTAATGAAATACAAACAGCTGCAAATACATTAATGTTTTTAGTGAAATAGAATGAAATTTTTACTTGCCTACTTGCAAAAAAGTAAAAAAAATCCTTACCCCTTCTCCCCCTGAGCAAAAAAAAAAAAAAAAAAAAAATCCAAACAGACCCAAACCTCATTATACCTTACCTTACCTTACCTTACCTTCACGCAATCTGTTTTTCATGAGGTCTTGGGAATTCTAAATATGATCTGTAATCCAGCCATGCAAGTGTTTCTCATCTTACAGTTTTAATTTAGACCTAGTCTATTTGCACACATAAGAAATTTGCCAATTAATTTTTCTTCATAGGGTTGCAGTCTTTCTTTCAGACTTCCTTACGATCACATTCACCTAGTCTGAATTGAATTTTGGACAAAAAATTGGAACTATTTACTTCCTCCCTAGAGACTTCTCATACAGTGAGGTTGATTTTGCTTAATCAAAATCAGGCCTTATGAATTTAAGGAAGTGCTGTGATTTCAGGACTGGATTCTATGTTGTCCAGAAAAAAAAAAAGACTGAAACATTGGACTCGGTTCTGTCCATCTCTGGGCCACAATACGCAAAATAAAAGTTCAGGGAAAGGAGGGCAGGATGTGAGCAGTCACAAGGTCAAATTTGTTAAATAGGTTAATTAAATTTTGTTTATGGATGTTCTTTTTTAAACCAATTTAAGAAAGGAATATATTGAGAAAGCTGTACCAACCACAAACAAAATCACTTGTCATTTAAAGAAATTGAGGGTACGATATGCTTGCAGGTAAGGTGGAGGTAAACCAGTCATTGAACTTGCTTCAGGGAAAACAATCTTGCTGGGTTCAGAGCTGATGAACTGAGGAAAATCCCTCACCATTCAGTGAGTTGTCCATCACAACTCTTAGTCCTGGATCTCTGGAAAAATTAATTGTATATCCTCTTCTCTTAAGTAGCTGAGTGGAGCTAATACAGTAATTGTACTGTTGGAAAAAAAAAAGACATGACTGAACCTCTGGAAATACCTTCTGCAGTATAATGATCTATGATCCCATGCACTAATCTTGTCAGATTGGTGTGAATATATAATCGTGCCTAATGAAGGGCAATTTGGGGCTGAGATACATTTTGCATTGCCTAATAGTTGCTTTCTGTAGCTATCAGTATATAAATTGTTTTGTTAATATGTACAAAATATTTCAAATAGGAAAGGAACTTTACAATATCATGTTAATTGACGAGTTAATAAAATTCCCCACTAAAAGTCTAGTTGTAGCTTAACTTGAGTTCTAGGAAGCAGTGAAATGTTTAAACTTCTCAAACTATGTAAATTTCTATTTCTGGTAAAATATGCAAAAGTCCTTTTTTCATTTAAAGTGAGTTTGCTTGTTCTTTTCCCCATGTGCGATGGATCTGATGTGTATATTTATTGTACTAACATTTATAGAAAAAAATAGTAAATTCAGGAATACCTTATTCCTTTTGGCTGTAGATGAACTGTGTAATATTTAAGAAACTACTGGAGGGGCTTCAATGTGTTGCAAGATGTTTGCTGTGTTTGTGTGTTATGCTGTGAAATCTTGCATGTGAGGTTTGTGTGCCAGCTAGCAGAGCTGAGTGATTTATTAGGGGTACTTGAAGAGTAAGGAAAATTCATAATACAAAGTAGAAAACGTCCAGGGTAATGTTATCATCATCATGATCATCCATGTCCCATATTTCTTGCATTATCGATGCACTTTTTCTGTACCTTCTCTTTCCAAAATAGCAGATAACCTTGATGTCCAACAGAGTGCCAGTGGTTTAATGATTGTTGTCCATGTGATTGGTGCTGGTGGGTCTGTTATGCTGCTGGCTTTTGAAGAAACGTTTGGTGGTTTTGTGGTGTGAAACATGTTGTTTTCTATTCTGAGCAGTGGCCAACAGATTCACTTCAACTTTAACCAGAGCCTGATTCCAACCAAATACCCCAGAGAATGAATCCTGGCACCTTGTTTCAGTGCTGTTACTCTGATAGACATCAAGAACAAATCCAGGCAGCTCTGAAGCTTCAAAGTTAATGTTGTTGCTGTCGTGTTCAGCACTGCTGTTGCTGTAGATGCATTCTTGTTCCTTGTGTTTGCTGAACAGCAGAAAAGTGAGAACTAACTACTTACTTAAAATTAGAGGAAACATTTTCAAGAAAAGCACTCAAAATGTGATTCACCTCCAGCTTGTTTGCCTCTTGTAAATTTGAGTGCTCTTCATTGACTGAATGTTGTGTGCTATTTTTCCTGTGTAGACCTCTAGGGAAAATTTAAGTTAACTAAGAGAAAAATGTTAATACAAATTAAATATCGTTTTTTCTTTCCTTGGTTGACATGCCATCTTGCTATCTGCCAATTGCACAGGGGTATTGAGTGATTCCAAAGTTTAATTGTTATTTTCTTTAGCACAGGAGTGCTTTTTAAGCTGTTCTCAAGAGCTGAGCCCCTGTGTTCTCTCCAGAGTAGATTATACAGTGATGACTTTAACTTTTAATCAACTGATAGCTTGTTCTTGCTTTTTCTTCCAGCTCTGGCACCTAAGCTCTTGCAGTTTTGACAGTGTTTTGGCTGGACTTCACATGCATATCAGTTCTGTGCAGTCAATAGTCTCTTAGCTGTTTTAAGTTACCTACAATATTGCCAGCTTTCACAGTATCACTGGACATGTTCCTTCCTGTTGCCTGCTTGCTTACTTTCCCTAGCTCAGGTGATAAACAATGTAATAATTTGCTTGGAAAAGATGATCCAAACTCCAAAGTTTATCAAGAAATCCATATTCCAGGAATAAAGCAACTGCACTCTTTTTATGTGTCCGCCCTGTGATGTACTCCTGAGAACTTTTATCATTCTGTTTTGATGGTTACTACTTCATAGTTGCTTGGTGATGTCATGAGCAACCAATGTTCTAGTCTTTTTTTTCTGTTAGAAAAGGCATTTTGGGGAATGTGAGCTAAGGATAATTGATGCTAGCATGCAACAAGACCATGTGGGGACTGTTTTAATGTTAGAGTGCTTCCTAATTTTTCTGCTTCCTTGGATCCATAAAAAATGGTGGCTCTAAGCATAAAAAGCTCCATCTACAAATTGCACTGCCATTGGTATTGTGTGCCACTTGCTTTTGAGAGCAAGGAAGAGAATGTTTGCTCAAGTTTACTGAAGCTATGCCTTCATGAAGAGCAGGAAAGGGTGGAAATGACCAGTTCTGTCTCTGCACTAAGATAAGAGTCTGAGTGAAATCAGAGTGTGTACTTCCTGGAACTACCCATGTCAGTACGTCTGGTAATGGTTGTGCATGTAAGCCTGCTAAGAGAGGCTGGGAAGGGAAGAGCCTGTCAGTGGTAGGAGAAGAGCCTACAGGAATGTCCCTGCAGTTTTCAGTATTTGAGCTCAGGATCCCTATTTCCAGTTTTGAGGGATGGATCTCCATGAAAGCTAAAATTCTCTTTGTAATATACTCACTAAAATGTCCACTGCTAGTGTCAACATTTCCCACTGATGTGCTGCTGCATTAGCTAGCACCAACCCTGCTCTACTCGTTTGAGGAAATGCTGGAGTTTGAGCCTGGATGAGTGTCATTCACAGTGTCTTTTACTTTTGGAAGCTGTTCTTGCCCAGGCCAGAGCAGATGGCATTAGGGATAACAACCTTGAAGATTAATCATGGTGAAAAAGGACATAATTGTTTCTGTTTATTTTGTTAAACTGAGACCCAAACTGGCATACCTGGGGTCACACAAGAAGTAAAGCAGGAAGGAAGGGAGATCTTTTATATGGTCATGATGATGATGAGCAACAGTCTCCCTGGTATACCATGGCATCTGAGATTTAAAGTAAAATTCTTGTATTTTTGATGATTCCACTTCAAAATGAAACAAATTTTGTTGTTCTCTAGAGTCTCAACAAGAATTTTACCTTTAAATCTGTCCTGGGTTATGGTGTGGAATGTATTCTATCACTATCTTCATGAACTGATAAATCCAATTGTTGGAGCAGTGCTCTTCCCAAACCCCCTGAGCTATTTTCTGTTAATGGCCCATCAATGCCTTGCCCATGACTCATAGATAACTCCCTCTGGGAGCTATCTCTCTTTAATGGGCCATCAAGGACCTCCCATCCCATTGTGAGATGCTCCGCCCAGGGGGATGAGCCAAGCATTCTCACCTCGATATAAACTGGGATTTGGGACAGTACAGGCAGCCCTCACCTACTGGATTCCCAGAGGACCGGAGCTACCAGACCTTTCTACGGGATCACTGCTTCAG
>VZUI01023559.1:0-45117 GCA_013401135.1 Cettia cetti | reverse complement strand
GAGTCTGCAGGAAGAAGCTCGGCGCCCTCCCTTCACAGCAACTTGCCTGAGTATCATCTGGGGCTGTTTTTTTTTTTCTCGTTCTCTGTGTTGGGGAGTGTTCTTTTCCTTTGTTATTTGTTAATAAACAGTTTTTTCCACTTTTCCTCCGAGGAGTTCCTTCCCGAACCCGGGGTTGGGGGGAAGGGGTAGTGGAGGTTTGTCTCCTCGTGGAGATTTTCCTCTTAATTTGTCCTAAACCAGGACAAACTGCACTGTAGTAATTAAGTTAGATTTAACTTTTGTTATGCCCTCTTGTCTGTTGGGTTATTCTCTTCTCGGGGATTTTATCATGAAGCAGAACAGCTGCAGGAGAGATAAACCCTTCTTGTTACCCTCAGGTTGGGGTTGGATCGGATTTTGGATGGTGGTAAGTGATGCAGGAGGAGGCACTGAGGGGAACCTGGTACCTCAACAGCTGCTGGGGTCACTGCTATAAATACACCTGGCCCCAGAGGTGGAGATCGGCCGCGGGTGCCCTGTTCCCACGGGAATGCCGGAGGTGGTTGTGCAGTTATTTGTAAACGAAGAGACAGAGAGAGGGAGAGCATCGAGAGCAGCTGACCGCTGCCAGTCCCAGCTGGGTGGGCAGGGCGGCCAGCTCGGGGAAGGACCAGCGGGCGGGCCCGTGGGCTCCGCGGCGGCAGCGGCGCTCGGCGGGCCGGGAGGGAGGCGGGGCCGGGCAGCCGTCCCCCGGCGGGCGGTGCCGGCGGGCCTGGGGCAGGGCGGCGCGGAGGGGCAGTCGCTGCTCGGAGCCCATCGCGTCGGGATGTCGGGCGATCAGTCCCGCAGCCTGGGCAAGGGTAAGCGGCGCGGGGCCGGCCCGGCTGACACCGGCGGGGTGAGTTCCGCGGTGCCAGCCCCTCTCCTCCCTCTCCCCGCAGGTAGCGCGGCGCCGGGCCCTGTGCCCGCGGGGCTGATCCGGCTCTACAGCATGCGCTTCTGCCCCTACGCGCAGCGGACGCGCCTGGTTCTCCGCGCCAAGGGCATCAGGTGAGCTCCTCCGCACCCCAGGGCCCGCACGGCCTAGCTGCCTTTCTTGCCTAAATTGCACATCCCCTGAGCGAACTGATTGAGAAGAGGCTTTCTGTGAGTCATTTTGCTCTAAAGCTTGAGTAAGTGGAATGAAAATGGCTGCATAAAGGCCCAAAATAAAAACCCCAGCTGATTTTCTTTTATAATTCTTGCCTGTGATAGCTTGCGCTGAGTAAATGTGAATAAAGACATAACACACTGTTTGTTTTTATGTGAGTGGCCGTGGAAATTCTGGAAGGTACAAGTATTCAGTGTTCCTGTTGTTTCACTGCCCAGCAAAACACACTAGTGAGTGAATGACCTTTTTAAAAGTGGAAATGTACCATGTTCCTAGAACATTGTCTTGTTCTTGTGCTGTAATAAGTTATTGAAATCCAGTGCTTGTGGTTTTTGGTTTTTTTTTTCAAGATAGCCATGTAATTTCAGCATTCTTGAATGGGGTCTAATGTCTCCCTCAGGTACAAATTAAAATTAACCCATTTTCTCATCTTTTTCTGGTACTACTAAGTCCAAGGTCTGCCAGTGGTTTGTTAACCAACACAGGGCTGGGAGTGCTTGTTGGAATAGGGAATGCTAACAGGTCTCTTGATAGTAAGATGAGAGATGAGTTCTGTTTTTCACATGGGTCTTTTGGGGTTTTTTGGAATAGTAGATGCAATAAAACTTCTGGGTCAGTTTAATTGTTTTTATTTAGTTTGGACTGATGTTGGAGCTGGAAGGTTTGTTGCAACTTAGTGATTTTGGAGGGGTTTCATGGCTACCTAGATGTGATAGCTGCCTTCTAGTAACTTCTCAGTTGTTTGAAGGTTCAGCTGTGTTTGGCAGACCTTTGGGCTTACTGGGAATTTTCTGGGGTCACACATATAACCAACTATATAACTTCTGGTTTTTTAGTATAGATATATTTCCCATTTTTTTTTTTTTTTTAATCAATATCTCTTTGCCTTTACCCTAAGCACTTGTTCTGTATGAGGCCATAGGTTGGGAAGATAAGTTGGAATGATGCTCTCCTGATTTGCTCTTTGGTGTAAGGGCAGGTTAAGGTTCAGGTGTATTTCTTAATTGGGGTGTAGCTCATTTGCAATCAACTGCTTCTTTCTTAGACTGGCCCTGAACTCAAATGTATTAAGTGTGCTGAGTTCTAATCTTTGTTTTTAGCCTGGTAGCTGCATACAGTCTGCAAACAATTCATTGCAAGTCAGTGCATACTTTCTCCTGCAGAGGTGGCAGTATTTCTGTGTCAAAGGATTAGTCCTCCAAACAGCTTCAGAGAAAACAGGGGAGTACAGGAGCTGGAGGGTTGAGCCTCTCAAGTACTGAACTGTTGAGGTGGCTGCATTTCACCATGGTATGGGGTGGACTGGAGCAGAACTGAGCCTGTCTGGGTCTTGTTTCTTTTGCTCTTTTAGCCATGAAGTAATCAACATCAATCTGAAGAACAAACCTGACTGGTACTTTGAGAAGAACCCCGCTGGGCTGGTTCCTGTTCTGGAGACCAGCAAGGGCCAGCTGATCTGCGAGTCCCCAATCACCTGTGAGTTCTTGGATGAAGCTTTTCCAGGGAAGAAGCTGATGCCTTCAGACCCCTATGAGCGAGCCTGTCAGAGGATGCTCTTGGAAGACTTCTCAAAGGTACTGTGTGATCAGAGTGGGACTGTATTTCTGACCTCACCATTGCACCAAAAACTGCAGCTCTGTTGCTGATGTTGCTTTCATCCTTTAAGGCAGGTTTTGTGTCTGGGATGAGCATTTAAATAAGCAGAGGGGGATATTTGGGGCCTTTTGCTGTGAGCACATATAATCCACAGTGTCTCTGAATTGCTCCCAGAATTATGTGCAAGGATGGATGCAGGAAGGCATCCAAGCAAGTGAAAGTTTGTATGACTGAGGTAGGGTTTTGAGCATCCTACACTAGAGCAAAGGTTAGCAGACTAAACCAGCTGAATATATGAGACCTGGGAAGTGACAATTGCTTTTATTGCTTTTATTGTATTTTATTGTATTTTATTCTGGTTCTTTCTGTAGGAAGTACTGTGTGAATGCAGGATGTGGGATGTGCCTGCCTGAGAGCCTAAACCCGTGGACAAGAGATGGCACGTGGCTGTAAACATGGGACTTGTATAGGGAGGCTGGTTTTGGCTCTCATTTGGGGTTGGAGCTGGTTGACTGGAATTAACCTCTCTGTACTAGCATGTGATTTGAGGAGTCTAGGAAGTGAGAGAAGTCACTTGGATATGAGACAGGAGAGAAAGAAACAGAAGATGCAAAGGAATGTGGACAAAGAAGGGAGATAAAAGGGAGAATATATTTGCAACAGGCCTTTGTAAATAGACCGAGTGGAAAGAGGGAGGTGTGTTGCAAGAAAGAAAATGTGCATGTGGGAATCACTCTTCTTTTCACTATTTGTTTCTTGTTACAGGACTAAAATCCATTACTGTTTGTATTCATTCTTCCTCTAGGCTTTTGCTTGCCTTTTATGAAGTATAGATGATTTTTATTAATGGACTTTATGTAACTCTTTAATGTCAAATCTCTTAAGATTTAACTTGCATTTAATATCTTAAAAGGTTAACTTAGAAGTTTTTAGTGACTAACTTGTATTCTTGTTATAGATGCATTAAAAACTTTATACTTTCCTTTGTATAGATAACATCCTTGCTTTTCAAGCATGTTTTGGCAGTCAAAGATGGACAGGACACCACTGCACTGAAAGCAGAGATTGCTGAAAAGTTTGGCAAACTTGAAGAGGTGAGAGTATTTCATAATAATGAGCAGATTGCCAGCTTTTATATGTTCCTTTTTTTCCTTTCATGCTGTGGCCTTTGGAGGTACATATCTCATTTTGTTGGTAGTTACAACAAGAAACAAACAACTTATTACTCTCAGCCCAGGATGCACAAGGGCACCATTAGAATAAATTTCAAGTAGTGAAACTGAACTTTTTTTATCTAGCTAAATTCAACTATTCAACTTTATCTAGTGGTAAAGACTGTGTAGACTTGTAGAGATTTTTGAATTCTAGCAGACTGCTGTTGTCTTGGCTATCTTTGTTCTGCTTTAAGTGAAGGAGACCTTGCAGCATGTACTAAGAACAAGGGCTGAAGAGTCTGAACTGCTGAAGAGCATCTGTGCTGAAAGCAGTGCAGATACCTTGGTGATGACAAAATCTTTTTCATTCTGGAGCTTACCTTTGGGGGTGGGTAGAAGCAGGATGTAATGTGTGCCTTGTAGAATTCCAACCTTGGACCATGTTCTGCTACTGGTGGTATAATGCAACTTCAGTGGAGCTCCAGGAGGTGTCAGGTGGCTTTGGTGCTGTATTAGCCACTTGATAGTCCTTGTCAGGAATGGTTTTGGCTAGCCTGCATGGCTGTTTGATTTGCCTTTGTCATGAACCAATTCCTTCTGTCTTTAGCAGCCACAGCCAATGCTTGGGTGAGTCAATGAAGAACAGTTCCTCCAGAGTAGTTCTGTTCTGGTGCAAAGCTGCCAATAACCTTTTAGTACTTCCTAGTTCTCCTAACAGTCCCTTGCATTCTGCTTTCCTATCCCCCTTGGGCTGCCAAAACACAATTGTTTCCAGGGTAGTCTTGTCCATCTGGTTAGACTGAGGCTGGAGTAGTGCAGTTGTTAAGTTCCTGGGGGAAGTTGTGTGTTTCACTTCCCTGAAATACAGATGTATTAAACATTAAGAAAGGATTAACCTTCGTGCTTGGTTGATACTGTGAAATAACTTGCTGTTCCTTCAGTGTCTCTATTTTACTATACCCTGAATGTTTTTGCAGCAGCAGCTGATGGTCAGCTGTGAATGGGAGGCCAGAACAGAGCCATGCAGATTTCCCTCAGGGTATTGCATGAGATGTTCCAGAGGGGAAGTACTTTGGAGCACTTCTGTATTTCGATTTCTGCTGCCCGACAGAGGGGGCTGTGTTCCCATCTCTGTTCTGTGCAGCTGCTGGCCATGTTTTCCCAGAGAGCTGGAAGCTCAAACAGCTCCGTGCTTCCTGAAGGGCTGCTTTTAAATAAGATTTCTACTAGATCATTGTGGGGGGCGTTGTGGGCAGGGAATAAATGCCATGTGAGTGTATAGGGTGGTGTTTGTCCAAAAAAGGACCAAAATTTGTAAGGTCTTTTGAGTTCCACCTTTAAAACACTGAAGTACCTGAAAATAGTGCCACTAATGAATCTAGAACCACTAATCTAATGAAAGGAAAGAACAAGCTCTGGAGAGTGCTTAAAGAATATTAAACTTGGATGATTGACACTTGAAAATGCATCAGTCATAAATGTAACAGGAGAACTTGCTGCCTGCTTTGTGGCCCTGCTTTCTGTTCTGAGCTGTGAGGAGGATCTCTTTCTGGTGTAAATTACATTTGCTTCCTGTTGCCTTTGCATCTGGAATCAAATGCAGTTCCAGATGTAATGTTAGAAATGCTTCCCTGACACCACCTGGCCTCAACTGCCATGGGAAAAGAGTCCCTGCTAAAATGGTGCTCTAATTTAGCAGGATGATAAATTTAGCTGAATTTATTGCTCAAGAAATGCATGTGCATTGCTGTGTTCAATTAGTCTGTGCCATTTATGCTTTATGACAAGCAAAGAATCACAAACATTCTGAGCTAAACTCCTCTTTGTTTGTGCACATGCTGCAGCTTGCTAGTGATTCATATTTTGTGACAGTTTTTGAACCTCTGGAGAAGCGCTGGGCTGGGTTTATGAAATAGCAGCTGTGGCATTAAGCTTAACTACGCTGGCTAGCTCTGCCCATGGTAGTACTGTGTGCACAAGAGAAGTACACTGTATCTCCCTCCTTTTTGCTCACTGATCCCTGTAGTGTGCCTGCCTTCCACTGTGCAGTGGGGCTTTTGTGTGGTGTTGTGCTGCACTGCTCCTTTGGGGGCAGCTGACATCTCTCACCCTGCACAGGTTCTGTCCAAACGCAACACGGTGTTTTATGGTGGGGACTCAGTCTCAATGGCTGACTACATGATCTGGCCATGGTTTGAACGTCTGGAACCATTCCAGCTGAAAGAGTGAGTACTTTGCCTGGCTTCTGGTGTGTTCTGAAGTGCCTCAGCATCAATATTCCTGGTGTACACTGCAGCAATGGGCCACTCTTGGGGGATGCTGAAGAAAGCTTGTATTGTATGGCAGTTTGGGGGGCTGGACATTGTACTGGGACAGAGAAAGTAGTAAAATGGAACTGTTCAAGCTGCTTTGTTTCCTTGATGCCCTCCAAATTTTCCATTTGTGTTACTCAGTCTCTTCCTTTTTCCTGTAGCTCTTTGAATCACACCCCAAAGCTCCAACGCTGGATGGAGGCCATGAAGGAGGACCCTGCTATCAAGGCTACAGTAACTGACCCACAGACATACAAAAACTACCTCCAGCTGTATCTGAAGAACAGCCCTGAGGCATGTGATTATGGGCTCTGAGGTGCCAGTAGGAGCGTGCTGGCTGAGGTGTTAATGCTGTTTTTCGGTGTGGGAAATCAGTGTAATTTGGTGGGGGCTCTTCTGTGGTTGCATTTCATAGTGGGGAATAAATCTGTGCTGAAAAGGCTGAGAAACTTTCTGTGAACTCTGCTCCTTCCTGTTGGGGGAAGGATGTGCTGGCTTTAAGCAGGAGATGGAAAGTCATGGTTGGACATGAATATTGCATAAAGGAAAATGTCTCTACTCAAGAGATGATGGTCTGTAACATCTGGCTCTTTGTAAGCATTGCAGTGGGCAGTCCCTGAGCTGATGCTGTTACCTGATTCAAAAATTGTAATACTGGTGTCTTGAAAATGAATAAAAAGCAAGTAATGTCTTCAAACAGTTTTTCCTTCCTGTTTCTGGGCAGCTATTAATCACTGGACTGGTTATACAGAGAGAGAGAGGAGCAGTGCACTGTAAAGGCTAAAGAACAGGTAGTGTGGCTTGTGAAGTTAAAATGTGATTCCTAGTGCAGACTGGTTGTCTCTTCAGAGAGCTCAACTGCCAAAACACTCACTGTGCAGTCCTGCCCACCCTACCCCTGCTGAAGTCTTGTTTGCAGGAGCCATCTAGTAAGGGCTTCCAGTTTTGGTTAGATATGCTAGGGGACAGTGTATGGTTATAATCCTTCTCTGCCCTTCTGAAGTTTTGGTGTGTTTATTCTAGGTTCTAACCTAAAGGCTGGAGTAAAGCCAACAGAAACAATATCCTGAGCAGAAGGAAATTTATTTTTTGTTCTCAGAACTTAAAGCATTGCTCTGCTTGTCAAGGGGAAGGTAAAATTTAGAGAACAGAAGGAAAAGGAGTTTAGTCAGAATATTATGTTAGTGATATCTTTCTGCTGGTGAAGGAAAGAGTATGTTCTGCTTCTTCAGGTAAGTGGCAGGATCAGAGCTTTTTAGCTGAACATCTTTGAAGCTATCCTGTATGTTAATATAGCAGTGTGGGGACAGGATTATTTGAATCACAAGCAGTCACCGGAAAACTTCTCCCTCTCCTGTTTTTTCCTTTTCTTTTTTCCTGTCCACATCTATGACTCATTCTGATGTTGCTTGGTTCTGTATGTCTGTCAGACCACTAACAGCCCAAACTAGCCCTAATTCCAGGGAATAAGCACACAGAAAGAAATAAAGCAAAGCAGCATGTCCAAAGGCAGGGCTGTGGTTCCCGTGGGGCTGAGGTGGTTGTTATGAGAGATCCAGGACTGTTCCTATCTGCCTCCCATTGCAGTGAGGTGAGGTAGCATAGCAGAATGTGGTGGTTCATGGGTTTCATGGTAATTGAGACACTGGGAGTCTTGGAGCTTTTCTGGAGGAAAAATAGACTGATCTTTTTCCTGTAACATGTTCTGCCCTGGCAGGGTAACTCTGAGGTGGTGCATGCTTGTGTAACTCCAAGTAGAAAAGAGAGATTTGATGAGGAAAAAAGAATGAGCAGGAACTCTGTCTGTCAGCCTGTGGCTATTGGAGGGACTTGTTTATGCTCTTACTAGCTTTAATTCAAACTATGCAGCTTTTCCCCTCCTGTTTATCTTTGTGGCTTTTAAACACATCTGGCACTACTTAGAGAAATAATAATTATGCTGCTGTTCTTTCCAGAATACTGTAATATTAAAAAAGTTTCCAGTCGGGATGTGATGCTACACGTTTTGTAGATTGTCAGAGGACCCAGAGGAAGCTGAGAGCTGTGAAGTGTTGTCAGGATGTGGATCTAGGCCCTTTCATGAGATGAAAGCAGGGTTTGAGCTTTATAAAGCCAGTGTCTCTGAAGTAGTGTTGGTGGGATCTCAATGGCAAACTTCCAAGAATTAACTGCAGAGCATTTTGGCTTTATTAGCAGCTCTGCTTTGTGTGGGGCTTGTTAAAAGCTGTTAGGATAGTGCTAGAAATATGTTAGTTTGCTCTAATGTGTTATTTGACTGTAGTGGGAGATGTGATATTAGGGAGAGCCAGTAACAGGTTAAGAGCAGAGATCAGCATCCAAAAACTGAACTGGCTCCAGCCAGACCACAGTAACCCAGAGATTGTATTATCTGAACAGAAAGAAATGCTCTCCCCATCTTTATTTAGTGGCTGTAGTGTACCATTATAAATGTGCTACTGCAGCAAAAAAAAAGTAAAATGAAATATTCTGCCTTATAATTTACTATTAAATATCTGTGTTCTAAGCCCCCAAGCAGACATCTGGGGTCTTGAACTCATTATAGCACAGCAAGAAATGCAGGCCTCAGGCAAAGTGTTTTTAATGTGGTAATGAATGTGCAACACTGGCCCAGTCTTGAAAGGAAAAGACAAGCTATGTGGAATGGACTGGCTCTCTCCTTTCAGGGTGGATGCATGTAAAGGAGACATTTGCATTTTCAATTTTGGCCAACAGAAGAGAAAGATGGAAGTTGGTAAAGAAAGGATCAAGCAGATGAACAGCTCTCCTCTTTGGTCAGAGTTCTCCTTAAAACCTTCTGTGGATCAGATAGCACAGTAAGTATGGTCTTTACTCACCTTCTGCTCCATGTTTGCCCTTGAAAATTGTTAGTGCTCTTGCATTTGAAAAAAGAGGGTGCTATTTTGTTTGTTTTCTGTTATTGTAGAACAGAATACTAAATATAACTGCTACTAGCACAGGTTAAAAAAGACAAATTCAGTGTCAAGCAAACAAGGACAGAGTCTGTCTTATAAAAATAGTGAGTTTAGTAGCAAGATGGAAAATGGATACTTCAAGTTAGCAAGGCATTGGGCCTTGTTCTGTCCTGCATTTGTAGCATGTCCTTACATCTTTACTGACATCCTTGAGATGTTTGGTACCCTCAGACAAGGTGTGGCCCAGCCTTTGTTCATTATAATTTTAGAATCTCTTATATTGAAGCAAAGAGAAAGGTAGAAGGGAGCCAAGACAGGAGGAAGGAATGGGGATCCCAGGTTCTCAGATCTGAGAAGTTTTGCTGAGTTTTGGATAAGTTGAGTGGGAACCAGGGTGAATGGGACTGGATCTATAACAGAAGGCTCTTGCTTGGGGAAATTGTTGAGAAGTTTCTCTCTAGGGAGGTATTAAAAGGGCCAATAGTTATTGCACTGAAAGTGGTCCTAACTGGGGATACTGGTTTGAAAGTTTCAAAAATAATGTACTACAGACACCTGTAACACTTGTGTCTACTCCACACAGATGCCTGTGGATTTGTTGCTTTTTTAATCATTCACAAAGAAAGAGAAAAGGAAATCTCAACTTTTTGATGTGTTTCACTTAGTCTCAGATCTTTGCTTGCTTCATTTAGCAGCTGTCTGTCCTGCTCACCAAACAGGCCTGGCTGTGAATGCATGTGTTGGGCACGTGGTGTTGGCACAGTGTTACATGTCCTGGGACTGCTCTCCCCAGCTTTCCACTGTTGTGGCATTTGCAATGTTCCCCTGCATTAGCAGGGCTTGAGAACTGATTGTATCTTATCCTCTCTATCTTTACTAGTAGTCTGAGTATTTCACCACCATTCCTTGGACACAGATTTCACTTGGGAATGGCTCATGAAAATGCAGTCTCTCTAAAGTCATGAGGTCAGTTGCAATTTTACTGAATCACTCCCATTTTCTGTAAGATGGAAACAGTCTTTTCTACTGCTGGTCCAAAGCCAATGGGGTGGCAGTTGCTGATTTATCTGAGTAACGATGCTACGTGATGTCATTAGTATTTTTCCCCTTTTACAACACTTTGATTTACTAAAACAGGAGTTTCAAAACTTGTCAGTGAGATGCAACTGTGCTTGTGACAGCTGTTTAGCAGTCTGCAATAACACTGTATCTGAGTCCAGGAGGGAGTGAGAATGCAGCTGGTGTGAAGGGGCTGATGTTTGGAGCCTGTACTGTGCCTCTCACAGCATCTGCTGGTGAGCAGGACGCAGCTTGTGAGAACTGCAGCACGTGCTGCAGGTTTGCATCTCAGAACCACCACCCCTGGCAAAGCTGATGGAAAAAGCCATCTCTCCAGGGGAAAGGGAGCCAGGAATAGGGGCACTGAACAGCCACAAGCTGCTTAGGGAACAGACAGTGTTTCCTGTAAGCTGCAAACCATTTGCATGAGTCACCTATGTGACTGAACAGCAAAGCATAGGAGGGCTGAGAGAAAAGGAGGAAATAAGCTGTCAGCTTCAGACTGCCTGAAGAATCAGTGAGGACCAATGGAGACATTATGAATTAATACTGTCCTTCCTGCAGCTCTCTGCAGCATTCCTGCTACCCCAGATGCTTTTGTGCCTTTCATTCTGTCACTCAAACCATCCTCAGAAGAGATCTCTCAACAAGAATGTGCTTTGAGCCAATCCACAGGTTGGAGTGTGGATGTTTTTTCCCCCTATGCATTCATCTCAGAGCTCTTTTCTGTGCCTGTTTAGGTTTGGAAGCAGACCAACTCTTACCCTACTCTTACGTGTAGTAATTAAGGCATGGTGATTAATCAGCTGTTTGTCTTTGTGGGAAGACAGCTCTGATATAACCTGTATATTCAAGCCCACAGATTAGCTGCCTCAATTCCTCTCCATATGTTTGTGTCTTGACTGCTTTGTCTATCTCTGCTCTGGACCAAACCTTTCACTTCCAAAGGTTTTCCAGGTATGGCTCTGGCAGGGGAGTCAGTGTGGGGCTATGGTGGCCAGCTGCATGGGGACAAGCCTTGCTTTTCTCTGGTTTTGCATACAGGAGGTTTGTAATACTGACATGATGTGATAGCCCTGAAGGTGAACTGAACTGGCAGGAATATCCTGCTGAGGGTGCAGAACACTTCTGTGGGAGCACCTATGTGATGGAGGCCAGGAAGGGCTGCTCTGGATCATCTGTGCTTAGAGGCACAGGAATCATCCAGGGCTGCCCTGCCCTGCCCTCCCCGCTGTGAGCAGGCAGGGATGAGATCTGGAACATGTTCACAAGCTGAATACCATCTCCCTGAGGATTTGGGAAATCCCTCTGTGCTCTCTGATTCCCAGCAGAGAGCTAGAGAGCAAGACTGCAGGTTGGGAGCCAGGGAATGCATTTCTTGATGCGCCTGGGGAGCTGAAGTGACAGGCTGGGCACTGTGGTTACTGATCCCAGACCTGTCTAGCTCTGCCTCCTGGGACTCTATTGCACACTGTTGGATCCTGAGTGTTAGACTGTCTGCAGAAAGGTGCCTATTTGGACTTCCAGTGGCATTATAAGGGTCATGGTTCTTCTGCAAAGTAGGGCAATACAGACAGACACTTAATCTTGTCTCCTTACATGATTAAATCTTTTCAGTTGAGACTGTTAATGGCTGTGGGCCCACCAGTGGATTTGAAGATCGTTTCATATCTAAAATAGACTCCTTTTCCTGCTGAGTGCCTAAGACACCTTTAAGAACTTCATTGGTTTTATTTTTATTTTCGGGCACAATATTTAACATAGTGCCACAGTCAGACATTTTACAGGCACTCAAATATCTGAACAGGCTGTATTTTAATGTTTCACCTCAGCACTTTGTGCTTCCCCCTCAGAGCAGATCAATAAAGCTAATACCTTTTTTTTTTCTCCTGCCTCTAACATTCTGGATGAGCTCTGGTTTTAGCTAGACAGATTTATAATTACTTGTAAACTCAGAGCCTTTATTTGCAGAGGTGCTGCCTTTGAATAATGACTGAGAAGCTTTGTTCTCTGCCTCTGCAGCCAGAAATTTTACTTCCAGCAGTTGAGGACTCTCAGATGACACTCTTAAATGTAACATAAATGGAAAATGAAGTTTCTTTTGAAAAACACTGTAACAATAATTGATCCACAGCAGGGGCTTGCTCAAATTTTCTTTTTGAGACCAGACTCTTCCAACAGATATGAAGGCAATAACTGTTTGCATCCATCTTCCCTTAAGGCTCTGCTGCAAAGTTGGGTGGATCATTTTGAGAGTAGCAGAAGCAGTAACACAACTCTGCATTTTCTCACAGCTTGTTTCTGCAGGTCAAAGAAGACATGAGTGCCTACTACTTTTTACTGCACTGGGAACATTTAAAATACCTCTTTTGTGCTTTTGAAGCATTATGAGAGTCTCTGTCTCCTATCCATTTGCCTGCTTGCTTAAAGATTATCAGAGGTATTTCTGAGCTCTGTCAAATTGAGTGAAAGTTCTTTGATGGATTCAGAAGCTACTTGGAAGAAGATCAAAGCATAGGCCCTCTTTCCTCCTGGCCCATATGTGTGAACACACCAACTGCATAGGAGACTGGCTAAAAATAACCTAGTTTATGTTCCCATAAGGAATTTAGCATTTCAGAAAAAGATGGGGCTGCCTGGAATTTTACTTGGGATGCAAATGCCCATGTTTGGTTGAACCCGATGACCCAACACTTTGAGACATCAAAAGTCTCCCAAACAAATAGAATCCAGTTCAATAAAAGGTAAAATTTGTTCCTGTGCCAGTGGCACTCAGGGACAGACCTGTGTTAGCTTTTAGTCCTGCAAGCAACAAATGATAATAAAAAGTTGAGCAGAGTGGATGGAACAGGCTCAGTATGTGGGCAAAGCCTGAGCAGTATCCCATTCTGGGACCAGTATTACCAGTTTGATTCCTACTGGTACCTTATTGAATTCAGATTAGTATGCTTGTGAGTCTCCATATCCTCTAAGGTTGCTTTTGCTATATTTTTTTTTTTTTTTTAATAGCACAGGTATTTCTGCCTGCTTGAAATAAAGGAGATTGTGTCTTTGCTTACAGCTACCTCATGAGTGGTAAAATGTCATTAGATAAATTTTTAAGCTAAAAGCCAATCTCTAGTGGGTGGCTTTCTCTTTCTGCTCTGCTTACCCTATGACAGATAATACTGCAATAATGGTCACAGCATGGTCCAAAAATCTGCCAATTGCCCTTCTGAAAAAGGATTTTCTAGGGATGTGTTACCCTTTCTGTTCCACAGCAACACTGAAACAGTAAATTGAGGAAAAGGAAAAAAGTGTTTGAGAAAATCAAGAGCTCAATGGAGAAAACATTGCTTGTGAGATAACTTTGAAGCTGGATTTTTTTGTTGTTTTTTTTTGTTTTTTTGTTTTTTTGTTTTGTTTTTTGTTTTTTGTTTTTTGTTATAACAAAGTTGCACAAAGACTGCTGATGATCCTGGGCTCCAGAATTCCCTTTTCAGCAGTGTGTGGTTGACCCTGGGAAATTGTAACTTCTGACTAAGTAGATTTGGGCTGCAGCTTTTAAGCCAGCTGCTTCTCAGACCTGCACAGTGCTGATTCAGCCCCAGTGAGCACTGGAAGGCAGAGTTATTAAAGGTGTGCAGGGCATTCTGTGGGGCTGGAAGGTTTTGCCAAGGAAACAGTCGTGCTTTTATTATATGAATTAATAACTAGCTCTGGGTGTGCTGCCAGAGCACATTAGAATATTAATAAGGAGGTGCCATTCCCTTAAACCAGGCAAAGGAGTTAAGCAGGGGGCTAAGTGGTGGTGTGTGGTTGCTGACTTGGGTGTGGATACCCATAAAATAAGCAGTTAAAGATGATTCCTCTAGCTGAAATGGAAATTCAGGAGATTTCTTTTTCAGCCCATAAGGGCAAAATCTATCAACATTATTTAGGGCTTGCCACAAAAGAGTGTTTTTGAGCAGACATATTCATAATAATTACTTTGAGTTCCTGTGTATTCATATTCTCAAGAAGAATGACAGTCCTGGCATAATTCTGGAATAGCTATGCCACTTTATGTTCACGTTGCTATTTATTCTGGAATCATTTCTACAGGGATTCAGGAAGCCCAGGGATTCTTGCTGCTGGGCTCACTGTGCTGGGATCACACTGGAAACATCCCCACTCCTTCCTTCTGCTGTCTTAGAAACATTTTGCAGGGAACTAGAAACAAAAGAGCCTTCATGCTCATTTAGATTTTGTACAAGACTTCCTTTATTATAAATAAAGCTGCATGAGAAGAGCTATACAAATTCAACAGTGTCCTGCTATAGAAGCAGCGGTTTAGGTACAGCCTTGTCCATCAAGGAAGACCTTAGGCTGGAGAGTTCTGGTGTTACTGCCCATCTTGGCTGCATTGCCAAGATTCATCTCTCTACTACAGTTTTGCTTCTGAGCTAACATGTTACACACAGACCCCTCCCAATTCTAAAAAAAGACAAGTAATAAATAAAGCTGTTTGCCAGGTAGCGTCCTGTGAGAGCCAAGCCCTCACTGAGCAGCAGCAAAGCTGTTACAGGTGCCTCAAGTCTCCTTTCTTCACCACAGACATAACACTGCAAAGACTTTGCAGTAAAAATGGCTGGTGAACAAACACCAGATCCTGCTGCTGGAATACTGGAAAAAATTTTGGATCATTTTGCTAAACTACATTTTTGTACCCCTGTATATACCTGTATACAGGGCAACTGGGAGAGAGAGAGAAACTCTTCTGTGGCTGCTTAACAGTGAACACCCAACACCTCCCCTTAGAAGACATTCAGCTCCTGTACAGCAATAATAACCTTAGACCAAGACATTTTCTAGAGGCAAATGGCTCCTGAGGCTATGCTGTAGATCAGTGGTTGCTATCAACCCACCACTAATACCATTGCTTTGACAGAGCCTGTAATAAAATATTAAAACCACAAGTTGAGGGCACAGGGAGTGGCTGGAAACCAGTGGAAGGCACTCAGAGTTCATCTGTTGAATTCACCTGGTTAGCAAAGGGCAAGAACAGTATTGAGGGACCAGGACAGGCTCTTTACATTTCCATAGGATGTCTCACAGAGATACAGGCATTGCCAAAGAGATGCTTATTATTACTCAGCTGCCATACACAGTTTGGTTTTAAAAGAACATTTTTTAATTTAAACCACAAAATCTCACTTCTACTCCCATCCTTTAAAGCTGCTTGCTATGATTACCCACCCAGATTTCCATCAAGGCAGAACTGCCCATGGGCAACACTAAAATGTCTTAGGACATTTTTACTGGCTGGCAGCTGATGGAACTGAATTGTCTTATAAACCTTATTTTGTGAAATGTGAGCATGGGCTTTTACTAACAGGCTAGTATTTGGCAGGCAAAGATTTGATCCAGGAGAGACAAGGAATTCCAACGAATGATGTGCTTCACATCATGGTCTCCTTGTACCATGGCAACCAACCTCTCCTCTGATGGGAGATGTCTGTACCTTTGGTTTGCAAGGAAGATCTCCACTCTGAGGCTGACTGGAGCACAGCTTGTAATCACAGGTAACATTTCCCCCCAACAGGTATGAGTGGGTCCCCTCAAAAAATAAACTCACAGACCAGATCACTTTTAAGGTGCTCAGGGAAAATGAGCATACTGCAGATGGGAAAACTAAGCCAAGCAATTTGCTTTCCATGGAATCAGATCCATAAATTACTTGATTCAGCTCCAGCTTCTGTTCAACTAAACCCCATGGGAATACTGCAGGGTCAGTTTGGGCGTACGAGAACAGGCATACAAGTACAGAAAACGAACAAAAGATTCAATCCACTTATCAGTTCAGGTTCCCTTTGAGTCTGAGCAGCGGTGCTTGGGGCTGTGTAAAGACGAGTTTGGGCACGTTTACAAGCCCATTGCAACTGGTGATGAAAAGCTTTGTTCTGGCATTTTAATAGGGGAGTTACCTTATTCTGTTCAACAGCCTTTTCTTCTCATGCTCCTCCTGCTCAACCTTATATAAAAGTTATTTTTCAACGTTGAATGTCATTTCCTGAGAGACCTGGGTCACAAATTTGTTTCTGTTCTTTGGACAGTCTAAATTTAGACTCCTGACAGGAAATGGCAGAGAAAATTCTTATTTCTCTCTGGCTGGGCTGGGAGCACATTTAGAAGCAACTTCAACCACAACTGCTCCAGCATGACCTGCCTGCCAGCAGTCCCTGTAAAGCTGGATCTGTTACAGGCACTTTGCAGTAAACCTGGGCAGGTAAAAATGGCCAATTGCCTGGGTTTGCAAACGACTTGCACAGCTTCTGATGTAGCCTCTAGTACCAACCCACACTCCCTGTACCTCTGCTTGTCACTACCTGCTTGCCATGGCCCCTGAGATTGCTCCTGCTCTCTTTCCTACTGGGGAAAGCCTTCTTGGCTGTACTAAGGAAAGCCAGGGATTTACAGCACTCGTTAGCGTCAGCAATTAGTCCTGCCCTGTTGCTCTCCTGGCAATCTCCAGGCACTCATCACCAAGGACGCTGGAGCAAGCACTGATGATCCCAGACTTTCCTACTGGCATTACCCACCAGCCTCTTCTCCCCCATTCCTACCTACCCATGCTTTCTGTTCAGAGATCCTACTTAACTACCTGTGCTAATAAAAGCCAAGGAGGCAGCACTTTGAGTATAGCTCCATCACCATCTGAGCTTTCTTACAAAACCAGGTGTGGAGACAGAGTTAGAGTTCTCTCTGCCGTTGTGTGTGAAGTGTCCCTCACTGGGGGCAGGACAGACAAGCAGCAGACACCAGTGAGATGGTGAAACAGTTTTTACCAGGAAAAAGGAAGAGACGACATGTCTCTGGAGTGTTTGCTGGATACAGCTGCATAACCAACTTCATGTTGTATGCTGTCCCCAGCAGTGAGACAGGATTGAATCTTCTCTCTGATGTGATGGAGAGAATTGATAAAAAGGGACCTGTGGAGTGCTTGTAAAACAGGACTAAGAGAAGCCCTAGTGTAAAACTTTGCAGGAAATCCTAGTGTGAGAAAACGGTAGGAAAGGCCCCTTAGCACTGGAGGCCAGGCTCCTGGGACCAGCATAAAGCAATGATGCACTGGGGCCCTGGCTTGGACCCCACACTCAGGAGGGTGAGGATCTCCTGAGTCCTCTCCTTCAGCAAAGCCACCTTGCTAGGGCTGGACAGCCTTCTGGCACAGCACTAACATGCTTCCTGTGGGATTTCAGGAATTTCCATTTCTGCAATGTTTTGTTGGTTTTTTTAGCACATGCCTCAAGATTCTTCCCTGGCCTGAAAGTCTGCAGCAGCTTTCCTCCTTTGCACCTCCAGCTCAGCAAATTACAGTCTATTAGTGCAGCTCCTCAGAGCAGCAGTCTTTAAAAAGATTGAGAAGAATGTATAAAGTAGCTTTTGACTGCATATGTGGAGCAGAAGGGATGCAACGTGGATTATAAGGCAGATACAAGCAGCACTGCCCAGGTCTACTACATGTGTATCTTTTTCATTCCTTCCTTCTCCTCCCTGTTGGCCTAGGCCTAATTAAAAACATGTGCAGAGAGTCACATTCTCATTTGGAGGCTGATTGTTCACTCCTGCTACCAGACTTCTGAGATTGGCTTCATCACAGGATAATTTTGGAGAACTGCTTCTTTTATGAAAGCAAAACTTACAGCAGTCATAGAATCAGTTTAGCTTGGGCTGGAAGGGACCTCAACAGATCATATAGTTCAAGTCCTGTTTTTCCTTTCTCTCTAGGCTGTTCTCACACCTTAGTGCCCCAAGGTAAGGAAAACAAACAACCAACCCAAAATGTCAGAACTCAATAGTGGTTTCTTTTATCTATGGTAAAAAAGGTTCCTGTCCATACAAAATGGGCAGGAATATAAACCATTAGCCCTGTTACCATGGAAGACTCGAATGAAATGGTCTGAAGACACAGACCCTCTTCTGCTACATCCTCCAATAAGAGAAAAAGTGTGCAGTGGTGTTTTTGAAGGACAGGACAAGCCATTTAAGTTACGGCTGCAAGTTCAATCAAGAATCTTCTTCTTTTTTTTTTTTTTTTTTTTTTTCCTAACTGCAGTTCCCTTTTGAAGCTGTACTTCATTTAAGGATCTCCATCCAGTCCAGATCTTGTGCATGACCCTCTTCCTCTCCACATCAGCATGTAGACTTACGTTGCACTTCCCATTGGTGAAAGAGCTCCTGTTGTCTGCAAGCAGACAGGCTTCTTTGATCCCAAGATCCTGTCTCTGATGCCCCCACCCTGTTCTTATCTCCCCCTTCTGAAGGACATGAAGTATTTGGCCACCATCACACCCCCATCCTCATCTGCATTGCAGGCACATAAATAAATTACTTATATTTGTTGCTGTAGCATGACTGAGGCACAATAGAAAAAATATATTCTTAGCTGCATAAAACCAAGCACAGCAGTGGAACAGAAACCTACTTCAACACCACATCTTCCAGTTTCTCCCTATTCTCCCCCATAGCCTCTTCCTTTCACCAGGAACCATGGCCCAGGACTGGGTCAGCTCCAGACAAGAAGCTCTATTGGCAAAGTCAGTTGTCTCCAGGAAGCTTCAGAAAGTTGCCCTCTGGACTTGTGCTTAGAGTTTGGCTTTGGTTAAAGGGGTTCCTTACGGATCCCATTGGTGTGTGCAAGGGGAATGTGCACTGTGTACTCATTTATCAGTGCAGACATGTTCCTGAGCATCTCGTGGAACGTGTCCACCATCTTCCTGTAAATGTCCCTGCGGAGCACAAAGGGACGGAAAAGGTTGAGAGGCTCAGCCCTCTGAAATATGATGGGGAAACCCAGCTCTGCTGGTACTTTCCCATTGCCAATAAAAAAGTGATAAAGCTTCTTTTCATGCAAACATTTCTCTAGGAATTTCAGCATGTCCTGTAGGCGGGCCTCCAGCTTTTCTGGGGCCCAGTCCTGACTGGGACGTGCCTGCAGGAGATGCAGCAGCACTGTCTTCAGGTGGTAGTTGGTGAGCCCGCTGGGACCCGTGAGGCTGCATTGCTTCCCATGGAGGAAGGAGAGGATCTGAAGGCAGCTGACGTGGCAGGCATTGGCAGGCAGTGTTTTGGAGACCAGCTGGATGAACCTCCTCTCATACACTGCAAAGGTGAGAAACCAGTGGGTGCTGGAGGGGATGTCTGTTGCCAGGCTGCTCCGAGGGAAGTGGGAGATGAAGTAGACATCAGAGTTCTCATACTGCACCACAGGGGTGAGGTTGAAGGCAATCGATTTCCCTGATTTAAATTTTATCTTCAGGGCTCCTGGTGAGTCCAGGAGGCTGAAGGAAAGGTCAAATTCATATTTGTGGGAGATTCTGTTCCAGGCCTTGGTGACAGCAATCTGGAACCACTTCATCACTTGGTCAGCATCCAGATATTGAGTATTTTTGAAGCAAAGGAGGTCTTCCATCTCACTGCTGGGCCTGGTACTACTGACCTGGCTATGGAGGAGGCACAGCATATCTTCCCCCAGTTTAGTCTTGTCACAGATACAACCCGTTGCATCCTCATCTGCCCTGCACACCTTGATAGTGCCATAACCTTGTTCATCTGGGGGAAAAGAGTCACCAGAGCACCAGGTCTGGCAGCAAAAGCAGTAAGGCTCCGGAGGGGCAAAAGGCACTATCAGATCACAGACGAAGGGTTTACGCACTCTCCAGTTCTCATACATGCTCCCCACACCCATAGAGTCTTCCACTTCCATGTCAGCATCCCTGTTACAAACGCTCCTCAAGGCCTCCAGCAGGTCATCTGCAAAGCCTTCCACCATCTCCCGCATCCTGGCCATGTCTCCGGTGGTAGCCAGGATACGCTTCACATAGAAGCTGGCCAGGACAGCCTTGTCGGGGAAGGCCACTCCTTTAAATGCTTTCCCCAGGACTGCCATGTCATCCTCTTCTCCTCCTGTGTCCTGCCAATTCCCTTCCTGGAAATCCTGCCTCCAGAGCTCGATCAGCAGGAAGATGACCATGGAGAGGGCAGTCCACATATCCCATCGCACCTTTTCCTCTTTGCTTTCCTCCACTACCACTGCAGCCTTTTCCAGAGCCTTCTGTGTGGCTTCCTGGTCTGCAATTTCCTGCTCCAAGCGCAACTGCTCCAGACGCAGGCTCTCCTCCCGCTCCTTCATCTTCTGGATGATTTCTTCTGTGTTCTCGGGGACGGTGCCATTCTCCTTGGGGAAGAAGAGCGGGTGGTTGACAATAGCTGTGATCACCAGTAGGCACACCCGGAAGAGTCCCACAGGCATGGCAGTTTCTTCCCTGGAAGAGAAAAAGAAAGATGAAATGACCCACGATTTGGAATATATTCCCTGGAGTGCAAAAATGGAAGAAACTCCCCACTGCAATAAGAACTTTGACGTCCTTTCCAGCCCCGGAAAAAATGCTTGAATCTAGAAACCACTAAGTTTTGCCCATTTTGCAAGTTATCAGCCAAGTTCCCAAGAGGTTTTATCAGCTGATGGCGAGGATGAAACTGGCTCTCATCAAATGAACTTTGAAAAACAGAACTCTGAAGGCACTTCCTGCTGTCAGCCCACTGCAATGCTGTTGGGCAGTATGGGAAGGGCGTGTGTTTCCTTTGCCTCTCCTTTAAAATTCCACAGACAAAAAAAGGAAAGAAAGGAGCTGGCAGAACCTCCCCAGGTGTATAAAAGCAGGACTGGAGATGAACACTGCTTTTCTTCAACATAAAGCTAATATTTCAGATGTGGCAATGGAATAGGCAATTCTGTCCGGGCTGCCTTCCATGTTAAGCATGTCTGGGAACCCACACAGCCTGCCTGGATCAGGGAAACCTTCAGTGCCCTGCTGGTGAGGTGCACCTGGGTGGGAACAAGCCTGCACAGTTCTGTGCTTCTCATCACTAAGCACAGCATTACAGGTAAAGCTCTTCCTGCCTTTCAGCACCATCAGGATCAGGCTGTGGCAAACCCTCCTGGCCCCCAGGATGCCTCATGATTGCAGTCCCCAGAAAAAGGGCAGAGACTGAGACTGCTAAAATGGAAAGGCTTTCTTTAGCCCCATGGTTCTAAAAGCATCAGGCTGCTTATTTTTGGTGCTTACTACACTACTGACCTGTGGAGGACATTAGTAAACACCATGGCTTTGATCTGAGCCATCTCCCCCAAGCAGCCCCAGAACAGCTGTGCTTGCAGACAGCTCACTCCTTTGCAGTGCCCTCGACAAGGCTGTCAGCCACATCCTAGCCATGTGCCACCAAGTCCTGTGTGTCACCCCTTGCACAGGCCCTTGGCATGACTGAGACCACCACTACAGTGTTTTGGAGTGGTTTTGTGTGGTTACTGGCTCTGCTGCTCCAACCTCACATTGAATAAAGCTTTCTGTGCCATGGGGCTCACAATGAAAGGATTTAATTCCCAACTTTCTGGGACATGGTCCCATTGCCAGGGTCTCTGCCTGGTGGTGACAAGGCCTCTCAGAGGGGTGGGCCAGACAGTGCTGAGGCTAAAGCCTGGGCTGTTTCCTCCCAGCTGGCATTTCTGTTTCTGGAGGGCTGGTATCACTATCAGGAGCCCAAGTGCCTGCTCAGGGCAGTACAATCTGAAGTTGTCACCCATTGCTGTAACACCAGTCCCTCTTTCTAGTGAAATCACCTCTCAGTCCTAACACAGGGAGATCAAAAAGACAAGATGGACAAGCAGGCATATTTCTTCTTCCAGTTGGAGAATTTTAGCAGAGCTGCCTTAATGCCTCAAAAGTGCTTGAGAGAGAAGGGTTTCTTTTAAAGAAATAAAGTCTATCAATAACATACTTCATCAATCAGACCAGAAATAGCAATCTCATTCCTAAGTAATTCTGCTGTGGGAATGAAGCTGTTTCACAGAAGCCAAGAGATGGTGAGGAACTCTGTGTGCTCCAGGGGCTCAGGGCTGTAATTCTGACCCTCTGGAATAGCTCTTTCCTGGCTTGAACCCAGCATGTTTTGGTGCCACAGCAATCCTGCTGTCCCAGCATCTGGGCAAGAAGGAAAATATCTCTGGCAATCTCATTTATGCCTCCACAGGGCACACAATAAAGACAGATCCACCCCAGAGGACCTTGTTATCGTAACTGCACAACAAACTGCTGGTTTTGATTGCAGGAACCTGGATTTCCTCAATGTGAGCATTTACTGTACATGGGAACTGTATCCTTCAGCACACAATTATCTTTGCTTATGAGAGGGCTGGGACTGGAATAACAAGGGAAGGGAACAGGATTGAGATGTATTGTCCAAGCAGCAAGAAAATTCACACGGTGCTCAGGATAATGCTCCATGCCCCTCCCTGTGTAACATTTACCAACTACTGTTTTTTTAGATCCCATGCACATGCATAGATGAATGTTCTTAGGCAGACATTGCTCTGGAAATAGTTTGTGGCTCTATCTTATCCTTTTTTACATTTACATTAACTCTTTAATTCATCAGGCAATGAATTAAAGCTGAATTAATGCCCAGCTCTGGGTGTTCCAGTTATCCTGTGAGCTCCATGCCTGGGCATGAACTGGGGTCGTCCTGCACTGCAGAGGGCTTTATCAGTTTGCTGGGGCAGGGCAGGAAGTGCTGGCAAGTTCCATTCCTTAGTGCTACGCTCTTGCAGAGCACGTGTGCCTTCCAAGCTTAAAAATAACATGGCCAGGGGCCAGGTGCCTCCTTCTTGCAGTCTTGACCAGGATGACATCACTGCTCTGCTCTGCTAGACCACTGTCCCTGCAGATGAAATGTTTTACTCTTACCACACTACTTCTAAGGTAAGGCTGAAAGAAGTCAGCTTCCTTAGGATCCTCTCTCTCGTGCCCAGCTGCCCATGGGCACACTGCTGCCACAGGTTACCTTTCCCAAAGCTCTGCTAGCAGCAGGGGTTAGGCCAGACATCCCCAAGTCCATCACTGGCTGGCTCAGCTGAATTCACTCCAGGTCACACAGACATTCCAGGATACCCCAGGTCATTTTGCAGCAGCCTCTTCCCTCAGCAAGTGCTACAGGCATCAACCTCTGGAAACTGGAAGTGACAAGATCTTCAGATCACATTGATTTGCAAGAGGGATGTCTGTTTTCAGCCCAGAGCAAGTTCTGCTGGTCAAAACAACCCTTTTGCTACTGCAGCTACTCACTCCAGAAAATGAAGCCAAACATTAACCTCAGTTAAGGATTAAGGTTAATGCTGCTCAGTGACCAAAGTCAGTGGAGCCTGCCCTTGGCAGCAGCAAGGGTGGTACAGGCAGAGCATTCCCACATCTCTCAGACACAGCTTTCCTGGCTAATATGAAAGACTCAATAATACAGGTGAAACCAGTAGCACTGCCTGCTATGGCGCTCCAGCATTCCCCATAACAAAGGCTGCTCTTTTCCTTTGCTTTTAACTTCAGCCCAAGCTATTTATGGCTGCTCAGGCTGAGACAGCTTTTGTGTGGGGAAGAGGGAGAGAGTCTAAACCTTTACAAGCTTGAAACTAAGAAAGAGAAATGGCAATTTTTCAATCTACGCATCAAATTTAGCAATGTTTCAAATATGGGGGGAAAAAAATAAAAGGTATTCGTAAGTTTTTAAATAGCAAGTTCTCAAAGCAATCTGCAACCTTTTCTGAATTTTTCAGACAGTTTTTCCCATTTAAAGTATAAACAACATCTGGACTCAGTAACAGGCTTACCATCCTACTTACCTTCTGCAGCCCCTCTTGTGGCAGTCCTGGGGCTCCAAAGACCTCCCAAAGGGTGCTATGGTCACAGGTAGGCCACTCCTGCCAGCAGCCAAAGCAACCTTTGCTCTGCTCCCTGGGCCAGGTGAGAATGCAGTGACCCCTCTTTTCTCCCATAGGCACAAAGCAGGGAAAGATGCAGGAAGACCAAAGAAAGCTGCTAGGAAATGAAGAAGGACCAGGGTACGTGAAACCTCACTGTCTTGATGTGAAGCTGTCTCTGCTCACTGCCCAGCATGTGATGCTACCTGTTCAAACCTGCCTCTGGCTCTAGAATTAGCTTCCTTCTGGGCTTTTCTGTGGCACTCACTGCTGTAGTGACTAGGGGCTTCACTGGTAATGACCACTCTGCACAACCCTGGGAAGTGAGGGGGCAGACACCAGCTGGGAGTGAGGGCTCAGAGAGATGAAAACAGCTGATCACTCTGTGGCCTGTTTACAAACAATCAGCTGCATCCTGCAGCACCTGGTATGTTCAAAGGGTCCAAGAGCACCTGCAGCCCTCCACCCTCAGCTTCCAGGCAGGTTGGGCCTCATCCTTTCAAACCTGAAGCTGCCTCCCCAGCTGGAGGACCCTGACCAGCTCCAGAGCAGGTCCTGGATGATGCAGGGAGCCCCAAGAGAGGAAGGGGAAAGATAATGCTGCTGACATGCAGTTCAGGTTGGTGCCATGAAGCCACAAGCAGAAGGAGGCCAGCTCCCACCCTAGCTGCTCTGAGAGCCCTTTCCTGCACTATTTACTGATGTTTGTCTTGCCCAGAGCACAGTTCCAGGTAGCACAGCCTAAGGAAAGGGAAGTAACCCAGGAAGAAGCCTTCAGAACCAGGCAGCAGCTCTACCTTCAGCTTCTCCTCTTCACCTGGGAGCATCACAGAGCTCCTAGAGGGTTTGTGTGGACCAGCCTAAAGAAGCTGCTGCCCTGTGGCAACTTGTGCTCTCCTCAAGCCACCCTGTCACAGGGCATTTCCTTGAGGGGCAGCAAAGTCCTTCATGGAGATGATGATGCTCAAAGTCATACCAATGTCCTGTCCCTTCCAGCTAACTGTGCTTAATTTCTGACGTCCCTAAGCCTTCCTCACAACCTTTTCCACAGCAGCTTCAGAACCTTTTGCCTCCTGCTCAGCCTGGCAAAGGAAACAAATATACAGCAGCTTGCAGCTTGCCTCTCTCTGCAGGCTGCTCGTGTGCTCTGAGCCCTGATAACCCTCCACCTTCTCTGAAGACAAGGGAAAGTATTTCCCTTTCTTTACTCAGGAGTTCCTCATGCAGCTTTATTTGTTTGGCCATTTTATTCCTCTAAATTTTGAATCATGGTAAACAAAACATGCCCTGCCTGGTGCTCAGCAATAAACCAGGCAGGAGTGAGCTGAAGCTTTGATTCTTAAATTGGAAAAACTCAAGTCAAGCCACTGAGTGCAGTTCAGTATTAGACTGGAGCACACCAAGACATCACTTACAACACACTCGATTGCTTCCTGCAATCTGGCTGACACAAAAAGCAATGAATAGGTGGCTGTTACATTGTGTTTTGCTTTGGTAGGCTGCAAGAAAAGAGGCATTTCAAGTAGCTGATAGAAAATACAGCTGGTTGGGAGGCTTTTTTCAGTGAAAGCCTCTGGTTTTTGAAACCAGAACTTTCACGGGAACAAATATGATTTCTGACTCTCTTATTGGGAAGGTCCTTGAGGTTTGTGAAGGACTCTGCTACTTGTTTTGACTGCAGAGATTAACAGGTCAAACCAGGCACTAAGCTGCACCTGGGACTTGCTTACTTGCTTACTGATGTGAACCTCAGTCTGAGGGGTTTGAGGCCCAGCCCAGCCATGCTTCCTCATGGTTGAGCTTCTGGGAGTTCTGTGATTTCTTCTCTTGCTGCACAACAGTGAACAAATTTACCTTTTGGCCTTTGAGTGTTTAGTCTGAAAAAAGCTTCTGCTGCATTTATGAAGATCTAGTAAAGAATAAAAGTTTGCTGAAAGCCAGTGGTAATGCACCATATCCCTCTCCAATTTGCAAATATCACTGCCACCTGTGCAGGTATTCACAGATATGATCCAACTGTGACTGAAAGAAATCATGGTTTCTCTTAGTGGGGACTACAAACTCTGATTTTTAAGACATTTGCACAATGACAGAGAAATGGGAATTACAGAGATGCATGTCATTATTATTGTTACTGCCAAAAACCTGGACAGATGCAGTTTCTTAGACAACCCCACACCCAACACAGCACAGAGCACGTTCCCAGACAGGAAAATTAAGGGATAAAATCCAATACAGAGCCCGAGCAGCACTGACTTGTGCCGTTCTTTCAGCCCCTATGAATTACACTGTGCACAGGATGTCAGTGGGATGAGATGGCTACAGGGACAGAACAGTGCCAGCCACAGCAGCTCTAACTCATGTTCTGACTTGGTTTTCAGCATTAAATTAGTGCCACAGACGAAGTACTGAATTCCAGCTGCCAGCACAATCCCAGTTGGTTCAGCACAGACAGGTAGGACTGGGCTCTGTCTCTGTCTCTCTACCGAAGCCCCAAGTGGGGAAGGGCCAAATGTACCAGTACATGAGGTGCAGGGGCCTGGACATTGAGACTGGGAACACAACCATGTTTAAAGCCTGAACGAGCCAATTGGCCTGCCCAAGGACCACAGCAGGATGGCAGAGCAACTGCCTTCCAAATCATGCCTGGAAGCCACACCCCAGATTAGCTGCTTGGCCACAGCACAGCAGTTGGACAAGACCACTTGCCTGATAGCTATTGTTGTGCTGTTTGATTGAGCACATTAGCCTTTTGCAATATCCATGGACATCCTGTTCCGGGCCTGCTGCAGTGCCAACAGGGTCAGCCGTGCAGCCCGAGTCGGACATCCTGCCCAACAGGTCTGCTGTGGCCCTTTGGAAACTATATTGACCTCCTGGGGGTCACCAGATCAGGCATTTCCAAGGAAATGCTGATGCTCATCCTGTGTACAGGACTAGATAGCCCTCCCTTCCCAGGGCTGGGGGACTCTGGGGAGATAAGCACGTGAAGGGCACTGACAGTGCTCTGGAAGTAGATCCTGCTGTGCAGCCCCCATCCAAACCAGGGATTTTGTCAGCTTCTCTCCAAGCAGAGGAGTGCTTGACTGGCCCTAGGAAACACAGGTAGTCTCTCTCCTGTCTGCCAGTCATGTACTACCTTTGCCATCAGGAAGCGTTTTCTCAGGCCTTGTTAACTCTTCCTTGCATCAGTTTGAACCCCTAACATTCCAGTGCCCACTGGGGATACAAGTAGGACAGATTTTTTGCTTTCTTCTTGCAGTAGCACTCAGGATGTTCAGAGGTACTCCTGTCCTGCCTCAGTTTTCACTGTACACAGGTGCATTTACAGGTGTTGCCATAAAATCCCACGTGCCCCTTACCCCAAAGCCTAGACAGTACAAAGTATTCTTTCTGGCTCAAAGGGAGCCATCTGCCTTCCAGGACTCTTTTCCAAAATTCAAAGAGATGTGGCACATGTTAGATTTTCAGTTTCATCAGCAAGTGGGGATTTATTGGGCCCATTTCTAAGTCATTGTTTTTTATTGCATACAGGTATCATGCCACTAATCAAAACATGTCACTAATCAAAACACTAATCAAAATATGATCCTATTCCTGCCCCAGAAGCCAGCAGCCACCACTAAAGGCAGCTTTAGCAACTAATGAATAACACAGAGACACATCATGTCCCCAAAGCACTCACTGTTTACTCAGTGCAAGGCTGGACCCAAGAGAGAGTGTCCATGGAGACCAGGAGACAGCCAACAGCATGAGGAGTGTGTTACTCAGCATCCTGCTCATTGCCTGAATGTGTTTTTATTGCTTTTTGGCTATGCAAAGCCAGCTCAGCTCTTGTCAGCAAGCAGGACATAGGGAGTCTGTAGTGCCTTGGGTTCCCTCTGCTATGACCAAGAAGGGGTTTCACAAATTGGAACATAGAATTGGCTGCAGGAGAGGCAGGAGAGCAAAGGTAGGAAGTGTGTATGTGACTCCCACCCACGTATTAAGCTGTTGTAGTAGGACCACAGGCAGGGACAGCTTGCCTTTTTAAGCCAAATACATTTTGTTTGGTTTTGCCTGTTAATAGTGAGGAAAACAACTGGAGTAGACCAAACTTTTGTGGGTTTTTGTTGCTTTTTTTTTGTTGTTGTTGTTTTGTTTTTGTAAGAGGAGAAAAGACACATACAAAGCAAAAAACCTTAGCTTACCACCCTTACCAGCACCCTCCTCCTCCAACCCACGATGGGAGCCTGAGCAATAGTCAGTCATTCCCTTTCACAATCTTTCATCAGCACAGACTGACAAACATCCCTGCTGCTCCACCAAAAGCCTGACAGTGCCAACCACAATGGATGGAGCACTGTCACTGCACAGATCCTCTCTGGCCTCCACCTGGTGCTCATGCTGGGCCCTGCTGTGGCTGTCACCCCCTCAGCCACACAACAGCTCCTTGCACGTGAGGCAGCCATGGCTCATGGAGCTGGCCTGGCAGTCACCTCAGCAAGAGGTGGTGGGTACAGAAAGAAAGCAATTGCCAAGATGTTTGTTTAAATCTGCCCTCCTTCTCCCCACTTAATTCTCAGCAAGGTGGAAAACCCCCACACCAGTGTTGTTAAATCAGGCAGTGGTTACTCTGGCTCTCCTCATCCTGTGGAAAGCATATGCATCCTTGTACATTCAACTTAATCGTACACCTATTGGAACAAATGCTTTGGCATTAAAATAATTGGTGGAAACATTATTAGAAAGTTGATTTTGCAGCAGGGATACAGCACTCCAGCATATCTAAGAAGAGCACATGTGGATATTGGGAGGGCTCAGACATGACTCACAGAGTGATTACATTTTACATGTGAAACTACGAAGTCCCCTTTCAGTGATGAGCAATGAGCACTTACATATTAAAAGCACAGTAGTTACCAGACACTTCCACACTGAGATGCTGAACAAAAACACAGTAAAAAGAAGTTATCATTGTGGGTTGGGAATTTGGTTGATCTGAGATCTTCTACCAGGAAACCTGCAGGCCCAAGTATCTGCTTAAACAGGACCCAAAACCATTGGATGGGATTGAAGGTTTGTGTAATATTAGACCATTGTTTTACTAACTAGTCACTGCTGTTTGTGCTCAAACAATAGGGAAAAAACTGTATTTAAAAGCTGACTATTGTTGCCAAAGCGTCACCACAGAAATCAAAAGCAATGCTTTATTCCATTGCCTGAAATCCCAGCTTTTTTTTTTTTTTTTTAACACAATATAGTTCTTTAAATAAAGTAAAAACCAGAACACAACCCAACCAACTGTGATATCCCCTGCAGGGATGGGTAGAGGGTGTGGAAGGAAGAGAGAACAAGAGCACTTTTACTGCATTGCCCCATTTCCTTGCCCCTCACCAGGACGACTCCCTGATCTAAGCAGAGACACTGCATTGCACACAGCCTCTGAGGAAGAAACAAACTTCAAACTCTTACTTCATTACCTAGTGACTCTAGAAAAGATCAGGAGAAACAACACAAATGCTTTGGGAAACAGAAATCCCAGTCTTGGCTCATTTGCCACAAACCTAACAACTGCCAAGGCAGACGCATGCACACAAATATGTTGGCTGCAGAATACTTCTGGCTAATCCTGCTCTTCAAAATGAGTTTGAATAAATAAAAAGCAGCAGAAGAAAGCAAAGTCATACAAGAAAACAAACTGCCCCACTTCCGTACAATATTTCCATGAAGCTCATCCTTTCAGCAACCTTGGTCACCAACCCAGAGCCATTTTCACCCAAGGGAATATTCAGAGACAGCCTACTGCCACACATATTTAATAATTTTCATGTGTTCTCTACTCAGTCCTCTCTTCTTACCAAGAAACATCTCTAAGCTCTTTGTTTTGGTGAAGAATTCATAAACTGAAGGCTGGGAAGAAAAACTCTAAAAATACTCAAAGGGAAAAGAGCAATATAACTTGCAGCGCTGCAGCAGAAGTATCAAACATACATATATTAAGGCTGTGAAGCCACGTGGTTTTCATTTGGGATGTATGGGGTGAGCACATACGGTTGCTTTCTTTATACCATAAGCACAACAAAGGAAGGCTTTGTTTGAAAGCCAAGGGACAGCCTCTCGGCTCACTTAAAGGCTAAACAACGTCATGGGAACTGTGAGTCACAGCTGTGGGGCCCCTGCTCACAGGCACAAAACCCCCTCTGCTGCAGCAGGCAAGGAGCACGGCAAGGAGCAAAGCCTCCAGCTCCACATGGGAGACCCAAAGCGTCCACGATTAGCAGCAAATGCAAGGCTGAGCTGAGAGCACGTGTTGTGGATGACTTAGCACACAAACACATCCCTTTCAGTCGACATTTCTTCTTGTAACTCTGTCAGAATGTGAGATCATAACCCTGCACCTATTCCAAGAGCACGATGCAGCTATGAGTCAACAGGAAGGTGGGACAAACATCACCCAAGCACCTTCAGACCATATTTTGACTTTGGCTGCAGAGGAGAATGGCCATGATTCTTAGACTGAGCATAGTCAACTCACTAGGCTGGACCACAGGAGAGCTCTGTCCTTATGTCACCTACTGTGCCAGATAATTTATGTCATTGTGTGCTACAGGAGGGGAGGGTCAACTGGTAGATTCCAGCTACCCAAAGTAGAGACATCCCTTCCTTTCTTGGCCCTACAATTCTGGAATATAAGGGTAATTTTTAATTACCATGAATGAGTTGCAATCTGCAGTGCAGAGGTGTCTGTGCTGCTGAAACTTCAAGTATTTTCCCTCACGTTTTCAATAGTCCCAAGGTTGCTAAATCCCCAAAGGCCTTTGGAAATCAAATTCTCCTCTGAAACCAATGTCAGTGTTCCTCCTGAAAATCCAGGACGTTCAGATTAGGATTGAAGCATTCTGGGTGCAGATACAGAAGACCAAGCCTCCTGAGAAGCATTATAGTGTGAATATCAAGTATGACATTTTAAGCTCGAGAACATCTTCTTACCTCTGTACGTGTTAACACTCTACAAAAGCTTAAAAAATAGGAGGAAAAAAAGGTCTGAAAAAGCAATAAGAGTTTCTTCCCTCTGCCTACATGCATGGCTTACACTGTGCCTGGATGATTTCTGGCAAGTCTCTGTTTACTTTGCTCTGGAAAACTTCCAGCAAATCTCTGCCTCTCAAGGCAGTCTAGAACTACTGCTTAGCTGCCCCTACCTGCAGGAAAGGGTACCCTCCTTATCACTGCATGTGCTTTCTCCAAAACAAGCTGTTTGGATCCCTGCTGGGATCCTGGCACAGGCAGGTGGTATCTTGTCTTAGGGAGCTGCTTTACCTCCTTGCAAACTGCATGGGAACCATTTGCTCCCACTCCTCATCAGGTGCTCACCACTCATCACCAAACCCTCTGCAATTTGTAAGAGCTGAAAGCAAAGCACTCTCAAGCCAATTTACATTGGTTTTTCTGGGTTTTACCACAAGCTCTACCTTTTCTACTGAAAGCACCCACCATCCCCAGAGACAACCCAGGTAAAGATGAGTTGGTTACACAGGTGGCTCAGCTGACACCTTTCAACTCACATCCCTTTTCCTGCTCAGGCACAAGAACCTTCTCTAAGCGCAAGTGAAAGAACAGTAACAGTTTTCCTTTGCCAGGCAACCAGAATAACCCTATGAGTTGGAGACTGTGCCTAACAGGGCTTAAATTCTGCAACAGCTGGCTGCAATGATCCTCATCCTTGCCAACACCATGCTTGGTTTTTCTGAGCCACATACATGGCAGTGGGACGCTTCAGATGTTTTCCGTATAACTGCTGAAAAAGCATCTCTGCCCTGAGGCAAATATTGCTGATACAAATAATGTGCTAGATCAGCCAGAAAAACCTGCCTCTGTAGGAGGGACAATAATGAAAGATGGTGAATGGAAAGGAAAAAGAGAAAGAGCTTCATTTACACACAGGAGAATGGCAGTGGGCCAACTCACACAGCTTTGATCGGGGCTGGCTGGAGGAGCATGCCAGGGAACTCTCTGAGCTGAGCTTTGCTAGAGCAGAGCACCTGTTTGAACTCTATGATGGGAAAAAGAGGACAGACACCACCCAACACAGATCCAGAATAAATAAGTAAAGAAAAAAAAAAAAGAAAAAAAAAAATCACATGGAGTGCATGAACTAACAGGTACTCAGAGCTGTAGCAGGACATTGTGGCAGCCAGGACTGCTGCTCTGGCAGCTCCCTCTGTCATCAGCTCCAGTTCTTGCCCTCCCACCACTGCTACCCGTAGAGCCTCCTGTCACACACTTGCAGAGCAGCACTGCCAGACATCTTGGTTTCACCCAGTTCTCCTTTCGGTTTGTTTTGAGGGGTTTTCATACAAACATGAAAACTCTCCACATCACTGGCTTCTGAAAACGCTATTTCCCCTCGTCTGCCTCTGCTGTCACCCTCGATCATCTGGAAGTTGTCCAGGCACTTCCAGGCATCTGCTCTCCCTCTAACACTTAGAAGAGGGGAATTCCAGTACTTTCCCAGTCTGGGTAAGTTACTTCTGGCAAGTTCTCCACAACAGAACATGCATCAGTAGCTGATGCCAGCAAAGCTTTGGACCCTTTGGTTCCCTTTTGCCATCACTCTCTGACTAGATCCCAACCGTGCCAAGCAGTCAGAAAAGAACAATTTTATACTGAAAGTCCAAAAGAGAGGCTTCTAACACTGATCTTCCACACTGAAGCCATTTCCAAATTAAACCTTCACAACACTGCTACTTTTGCTTTGCAAGAAGCTGTCTGAACCTCACTGCTGGGAACATTTCAAAAATATGAGCCACACCAATTTCCTTTCAGCATTTCTGCTGCAAGGCTCAAGATCTCCTAGTGAGAGCCCATCAAGAAGCATTTTTAAATCACATGAAATCTGGAAGGAAGAATGACCCCTGGAGCACTTACCTGCTACAGAGCTTTGCAGGTGCTCATTAAACTTTGCATTACTGCTATCACTGTGATGCGGAGAAGACTAAATTCAGTCACCCACCACTGAAGCACAGCCAGGAAGTCTGCAAAACACAAAGAGAATGAATGAGGAAGTGCAGGCAGAAGATAGGTACATAATGCAGTTATCTGAATTATGGATTGATTAAAAGAGAGATTAACTCACCCCCTTACCTAATAAAATGATCATAAAAGCTCCAGAGACCAGAAATAATCAGCTTGAAGTGATCAGGGAAGAGTTAAGATGCTGCTTCTCCCATGGGAAAGTGTGTAGATCACACCCTGGGTCTCTCAGCCTTGCAGAGATGTCGGCAAGCAAGGACCTCCCTCCTCTAACTCCATCCTCACCCACCAGCACTCTCCTTTTAAAACGGATTAGGGTCAAATGAGCAGCTGCATAAGTTCAAGGGCTGGGACAGTTTCGTCTGGGATTGGTTTGTCTAGAAAAGGCATCTAGCTGCTGTAAGCAGCTTGTAAGGTAGAAATACTTGCTCGGGGAGCTGGGTTTACAGAGCTAATGGGAGAAACAGAAAACAGAAGAGGCAGGAAGCAAGTGAAAGAGCACAGGCAGATGTGAAACACAGAACCGCAAAAGATAAACTACAATATTTTAGGATAGAGAAGTGAAGAAATTTTATATGCAACAGGAAACAAAGGCTCCCAGCCAGAAGAAGACCCAACAAGCTGATTGCAGGCAGACAACAGAGACATTTCTCCTCCCCAGCTCCACACAAATGGGCTGGGGAGGAGGAATGCACCACCCTCATTTCCAGCTACCACCACTTCAAACCTTCCCACTGTCTTTATCCAAAGCCTAATGAAATGATCAGTGTGGGCTGAGCTGAGATTTAAGCCCATTTTAAGGGCTCAGCATTAGGTTGACACATCCTTGCTCTCTTGAACTCCTTCAATTCACCTCCCTCCTCCTACATACCTGCTTTGACTAAACTATGTGTACAGTTTCACTTCTCTGTTTCCATCTTCCACTGTGAGGCCAAACTGGGCAAATGGGCTCTACCCAGCCCTCCTATCTTGCAGGGCTGCTGGTGCCTCTGCTCAACCACTGCCACACCACCAGCAGCAATACAGACTGCTGAACACAGGAGAAAGACAACCCAAGCCCCAAAGGTCTGGATCTGCACTGTAATATCCCAGTGGATATTTTTAAGTCCTCAGGGCCTGCAATGTCTGGTCTCATGGTGGCTCAAGGCCAGTGAGGTAGAGCAGGTGTGTCTGCTTGGAGGAAAGGAACTATTAAATGCTAGGCAGGAACTGCGGCTATGGGACATACAATTCACTTGTTAAGATAATTTCTAAATCTCAAAAGAGAAAGTTTAAGTTAGGGTCTTCCTCAACTATATTTATAGATGTTGGAGAGACCTTGACTTATGGGTACTGGAAGGCCACAATGATGTCTCTCCAGAACCTCCAGGCTCAACAACTCTCTCAGCCTGTTTTCATAGGAGAGGTGCTGCAGCCCTCTGATCATCTTTGTGGCCTCCTTTGTACCTGCGCCAAGAGTTCCATGTCTTTCCTGTGCTCAGAACCCCAGAGATGGATGCAGTGCTGTGGGTAGAGTCTCAGCAGAGTGGAGCAGAGGGGCAGAATCCCCTCCCTTGACCTGCTGGCCATGCTGTTTTGGATGGAGCCCAGGGCATGTTTGGTTTTCTGGGCTATAGGCACACATTGCTGTGTTGGTCCAGTTTTTCATTCAGAGAGATCCCAAGATATTCTCCATAGGGCTGCTCTCAGTGAGTTCTCCCAGACTGTCCTCATATCTGGGGTTGCTCCAAACCAGGTGCAGCACCTTGCACTTGGCCTTGTTGAACTTTGTGAGACTCTTGTGGGCCCACCTCTCAAGCTTGTCCAGGTCTCCCTGGATGCCACCCCTTCCCTCTGTTGTGCCAACAGCACCACTCAGCTGTGTGTAATCTGCTGAGGGTGCACTTGATTTCACCACAGGTATTAAAGTGCACCATCCCCTGAGAGACACCACTGACTCTCACCAGGACAAAGAGCCAGATCCTTATCCACTGAACAGTCAACCCTTTCAATTAATTTCTCTCCAATTTGGAGATGTGGATATCATATGGAACCCTGTCAAAGGTCTCACAGAAGTCTGGGTAAATTATATCAATTTGTCTTCCCTTGCCAAACATTGCAGTCACTCCATCAGAGAAGGCCACCAGAATGGTCAGGCACAATTTGCCCTCAGTGAAGCCATGCTGATTACCTCAAAACACCTCTTGCAAAAGCCTTCTTAACACTGCTTCCATAAGGAAGACTGAGCAACCCAGCACAATGTTTGTTTTGAGTCAGCCCTATATGACAGCCTCCTCTCCTTGACAGAAATGAAAGCTGCCCCTGCTCCAGCAAAGCTCAGCAGCTGATCTGGCCTTCAGGTCATGGCAGTAAAACCTGTTTGTTTTGCTGCTGGTCAAGCCTGGCTCAGCCAACTTTGCATGGCCCACGTGTGTATGTAAGTATAAATAAGCTAAAAAAAGAGCCCTGCTGCAGCTACAGCCCAGGCCAGCTCTCCATCCCTCAAGCTCCTTCAAGGTTGGCCACCTGCCTCTCTGCCTGCTCCAAGGAGTGAGCAGGCAGAAGGTTTTGCTTACACAGCTGAGGCCACATCCCTGCAAAACCTGGAATTCATGGTTGGGCACACGACAGTGCTGCCCGGTGCACACCCTGGCCACGCTCTCTCTCCAGCCTGGAAACCAGAGTCTCTACCTCTCACCACCCAACAATTACAAGTGCTGATGGAAAATATGCTGCCTGGCAGCAAACCTGCTTTTTCCCTGGTATAAATGGATTGTAATAACACTTGGGAGAGAAAAAGCCGGCCCACCCAACAGTCCATTTTAAAGGGGATCTAAAGGAACAAGCCAGAAGCTTTTTTCAGCTTCCTTTTCCATTGCACCATTGCTATGGATTGCAACTGCAATTCTGCAGAGCAGAGTAAGCAGGACAGGACAGCACAGGACAGCAGGGAGACTCATGCAGGCTCTTCATGGAGCTCATATACTGTGTTAATTCCTTTGCAGGCAAGCCCAAGATGCTGAAACTACAGTCAACAGGTAGACAGTTGCAAAAGCCAGACTAAAATTATTCTTTGGAAAACCATACCGTTTTACTTAAAAAACAAACTTGAAATTAGTGAGATCATCTTGTGAAACACCAGTGTTAGGTTTCTGTGGATCAGATTCCTTTTCCATGTTAGTCATTGCCATGCAAGAAAAATCACAAGCACTGGCATCCCTCTGAGACATCATGCAGAGACACAGAAGAGCCCTTATTGCCATGGGTCGCACCAACAAAAAAGCAAAAGGTAGAGCAGGACATGGCTGCCCTAGTCATCAGATGGCCCAAAACAATTACTCAGGAAAACCAAATTCCTCAGTCCCTGGCCAGGGCTATTTAGTCTGACTTGGGGGGGGGGGGGAGGGGGGGAAGTAACGTTTTAAAAAAAAAAAAAAAAAAAAAGGTGTTCTTGGTATATAGTAATGCTCCAAGCAACCAAAAGAGGAAGACAGTTAGGTGAGGGGCCACCACCTGAGCTCTTGATAAGCAAGTTCAGTGCCTTTGGTGTGTACAGGTCACTTCTTCCTTCCAGATGCCACTGCTGTGAACACAGATCACTGAGTCCTGTACACACAAGTCATGCAAACAAGAAATAGTGTCATCTTGGCTGGGAGCCAAGAACCACTCAGGGTTGGACCCAGTACTTACACTGGTTCTCTGAATTTGGGAAATCAATTCACCTCTCTCCACATATGTGGCATTCACACTTTATATGTGCATTTCCCATGTGAGAGCAGCATGAAGCATCTATTGTGCTGAAAACAAGGTTGAAGAGAAGGCTTGACGTTTTTATTCCTAATTTCTTTGCTCTACTTTTGTTTGAGGATTAAGAGAACTCCTTTCACTTATACTAAGGAAAATCTGATTATAAATGCATATGCCTATGAAGGTAGCCAGAATCACTTCAGAGCTGCAGAAGAGCATTACCATCACCACCAAACCAAACTAAAAAACCTCACACAACACAATACGTTGCACTACAGTGGCTCTCCTGTCCAAGTGCTGCTTTCATGGCAGCTCAGGTCCTTGTCTGGCAGCTCACGACAAACACTTGTGCCCGAAGGAGACACACTGGGTATGGGTGAGGCCTACAGCATCCATTAAAAACATATTAATAGTAATGTTTGCTTAGAGACACTACTCATCTTGCCTGACCACGTAAGAGATGCCAATAGCAACATGTCCTATTTTCCTGAAGGATTTTAGCAGAGCAATTCCCAAGAGAACTGCTTCAGTGGGAAACTGCCAAGCTGAAGATGCAAAGGCCATTAAGGCATGTGTTCTGCACATCAGTTTTACAACAAATTGACTTCCAATATCACAGTCCTGGCTCACTCTGGTTTGAACTACAAATACTGCTGGTCACCTTCAGAACACAGAGCAGCCGTACTGAAAGCTTCACTCAGACGAAGTAAGTTTTAAACCCGTGCTGTGTAACACTGAACACGCAGCGAGGCTCGATGCATTTCGCACGGACTGTACGCGTGCGAGGTAAGCGGCTCCAGGACACCACGGGCTGTGCCACCAGCAAAGGGCGATGGCCGAGAGGTCTCTGTTCACTCGCCTCGGTCCCGCCGAGTCCCGAGGGGCTGCGGCCGCTCTCCCGCCGCCCGGCGCGTTCCCGCCTGGGCTGCGGGGAGAGGGATGCCCAAAGCTCTGCAGAACTTTGGTGGCCTCACTACCCCGTATCCCAGCGGCCCGAGCCTGCCTGTGCGCCGGTACCCGCCAAGACGGAGGACGCGCAAACACAAAAGTTACGCCGTAAGGAGAACCGGGGAGAGCCACAGCAACCCGACCCACCGCGGGCAGCCCGCCCGCCCCGCCGCTCCGTCCCGACCCGCATGCCCCGCACCCCGGGCAGACTCACCGGGCCGGGCAGATTCACCGGGCCGGGTAGACTCACCGGGCCGGGCAGACTCACGGGGCCGGGCAGACTCACGGGGCCGGGCCGGGCCGGCTCGGCGGCCGCGCTCCCGGGGGCTCCGCGCACACCGGCGCTGTCGGAGCGGCGGCGGCACCGCGCGGCCAGGGGCAGGAGCCCGCCCCGCCCGGGCTGCCGCTGCTCTTTGGTTTGTTGTTTCTCTCCTCCTTCAAACCACTCCCGCCAGCCCTAGGAGCCGAGGCGTGCCCCGGCGGGCGGCAGCGAGCTGTCCGATCTCCCCCTCGGCTCCCCCATTAGCTTCCCAGATAGTGCTGGACCCGGGACACGGCGGACGGGGAGGAAATGCGCTCATCTTGCTTCTCGGATGTAGTCTGACCTCCTGGTGGTCGTGCCTGAAAGTCAGGAAAGCAGCTGAAACACGGAACCTCGTGTACTGTTCTTACCAAAGGAGCAGATTTCAGAAGTGCTGAGCCATTTTCGTGCTCCAAGCTGGCACAAGTAAAAAGCTGTGGAGCTGCTAATATCCTTCCCCAGAAGTTGCCCAGAAGTGGTACTAGTTTTTCTAGAATCATCGTGTATCCTGAGCTGAAAGGTCAACAGGGTCAGCTCCTGGCCCTGCGCAGGACAACCCCACCATGTGCCTGACCGTTTGTCCAAATGCTTTTTGAATTCTGACAGGCTTGGTCCTAGTAGGAATGAGGGAAGTGAGGCACAGCAAGTGTTAGCTGATGATCGAGGCCACAGTAAAGGATTTTTGAAAGTGTTTTCAAACACTACCCTCATTCTAGGGTTAAAGGCCGTTTTATTGTATTTCTCACAAAAATAAGTTTTTTCAATAACTGCCAGTTTCACAGGAAGCTTAAGGGCATAAGCACAGTAACATCTACGTGATTTAGGGGAACTATATTGTACCCCTCCTCTTTCCACAGCATTGCAACAACTGGTTTATATCACTATTGCTCTGGCATGTTGCATGTTCTCCACCATCACTACTTTGATTTTTTTTTTTAAGCTCAGATGGTGGACATGTGCAGCAGTGGGTGGCAGTCTGTGTTTCATTTTGCACTAAGACTTTGCGCTATCATGAAGGCACCAGGCAAATGTGGCGGCACAGATTTATTCTGAAGCTGTCTAGCCCATGAGTGATAACTAGGACTGTTAAGCCATCCTGTTCTTTTTATTTCCTGAAGTGCTTATCGAATTAAGTAACAGTTTCAGTGTTGTTCCAAGGGTTTGTGTTTGCAATTGTGTATACAGGCATTATTTCCTCAGTGTCCAAATCAAGTTTATTCAGTTTTATTAGCAACCTGGGTGTTATTAGTACATTCCTTCCTCATATGCCGTAATCTATGGAAATATCTCTAGCAAGAGCAGTACTGAAATCTCCTTGCTCTGCTGCAGGACCCAGCCTGTCTGGTGCATTGTTTATTTCCCCTGGGAACTTCACCACAGCAGGAGGAGAGAAAGCAGCTCCTTTGCCTGGACCATAGCTATTCATCACCTAAGCCAGAGGAAAACTCTATTAAATATCACCCACATAAAGCCCAGTAAGGTAGTAATTACTGATTCTGAACGTGTGTCTGTATGGATATACATATTGGAAAATACAAATCACTATCTATCACAGTGGCTATAATTTATATGTATCTGCAAAATTTCTCTGGGATACAGGGAAAAGACCTGAACATTTTTCACAGGAAGGCTCACATCTCAACAAATTATATTACATATCCACCATCCTAGATTCAGGATCTACTTTCTGTGCCACCTAAGATGGTATAAAATTATTATAATGATACAATACATGTAAATGGAAAACTCAAACCAAGACACATTCATGTGATTTGTGTTAGAGGGCTTTTGATGCCATTCAGCAGTCTGAAAGAGGGAAAGCTAGAAGCAACTGACAACTCTAGGACATGATTCATTGTTTGAGTATTGCTGCACTGCAGAAGGCTTGACATCATTATCTTGCTCAAGGTAGTAATTTATTTGATAATGAGCAAAGCTCCGCTAACCTTACTCACATGCTGGGCAGGATCTGAAGCTGCAAGCAGTGGAGTAACAGCACCATAGTTCTGGAACTTTACTTGTGGCTCTGTGACATAGCTACTACTGCAGCAGAAATTATATATAATAATATTATTTCTAAAATGGACTCTAAGATCCCATCAGCAGGTGCAGTACGAGCAGGATCTGGGCTGAGAATCAAATTTTTGGTACTTTTCTCAGCTGCTTTCAGATATGTTAGATGATTGAGAACTTATTCTTTCCACTAGTATTTCTAATTCATTACAAACCCATCAATAGTTCCTTAAATAATTAGAAATGGTAAATAAAAAATCAAAGAATATTGGAGACAACTTCCAGCCTGGATTAGACAGAGGGATTACATTAACACCTCACACAGAGAAAGCAGGAGTGATAATTTTGCACTTGTCAGGCCTTGCTGGGGCCCACCCTTGTGTAAGCAGGACTGCAGCAGGACAGTGGTTTAGTAGGCACAGCAGGAGCAGATCAAGGGGAGAAGGGAGTGGGGGACTCCCACCCATGGACATTTCACATCTCCTGGAGCTCATGCAAGGACATGTGCAGGGAGATGGGATCAGCTCCTCACAGCTCACCATACAGTATCCTCCTCTGCCTCCTACACCTGACCTTATAAACATCTTAAATATCTGATTTCTCCACTCTTCTGTGGGTATTAAGATTTTTTCTAATAGCCTCTTCCTTCCAGACTGTGAAATAGTGAAAGATGCCAATTCTTCATCTAGGGAAAGACTTGGTGGCTGAGAATTAAAAGGCTGAGGAATAAAATGTGAGTAGAACAGGAATATTAGGTTCTGGATTCTGCTGGAACCAAAAAGCTGTTGGAAAGCTAACTGAGCACATGATGACTTTATACATATTTCTGTGCATCTATTAATTGAAACATTGCTGTGATTTAACTTCTTATGAAAATGGTAATACTTCCTCTCTTGAGATCATTAGCTCAACTCTAGTGCCAAACATGATCAAAGGTTACTGTTATTTGAGATCTATTGCATCATCTTTATGAACAAAGTAGAGTCTCAATTCAATTTAAACTGAACAACCGTTCTTGTTATAAAACTATCATTAAGTTTGAAAATAACAGGTGGAGAGGACATTAAAAAAGAATGTAGTAAAAACATCAGTTAGATAATTAAGTAATTGAGAACCATATAGCATTACCTTGTCACTGGAGAAAAAGGAGCATTTTCAGTAAGCCCTTTTAGTACTGCAAGACTGATGGGACTGAGAAGGCAATCTGGTTTGCAGGGTATGTCCCAGGATGTCAGCCCACTGACAGTGCCTGCAGCATCTCTGCTCTTTGGGGCCACGAGGCTGTGCTGCATTTCCATACTGCTGGGGAAATTACAAGACTTGCAGTTAGATTAAGTAATATTTATGTAACATATTTGCAACGTATGTCAAACAATACTTTAAATCGGTAGATAGATTTTGCTTTCCTTACTGGTAGTTTTCCATTGATGATGCTAGCTAAGTAAACGGAGCACACATGCAGAGCCTCATGCAGGAGCACGTTCTCAGCCCACCTCGGCACCCCGGGTACTCCGGGATGTTTGCAGCCCGTGTGCGGGCCGGGCGGGCAGCGCTGCGGTCGGTGCAGCGGGCGCGGCCGTGGCGCGCTGCTGCCGCCTCCCGACGCCTCCTGCGGCAGCGCCGCTGGGAGGAATCGCTTCAACCCCCGCGCTTTCCTGCATCAGCTCATCCTGTCCTCACCCGCCAGGGCCCCCAAGGTTCCTGTTACCTACTGTCATGGTCCCTGCCCCAAATGGCTTACATACTCCTGGGTCATCTTATGGTGAGATTTTATTATTTATATCTCTGCAGGAGCCAATAAATCGTTACGTTCAGGAAGTAATGGCTTATCATTTTCATGCCACTACAGTTTAAAACATGCCTTAAATTAACTGCACAAGGGTTGTGACCTCAAATAAATCAGTGAGCAAACATTTCTTCTCTAGTAACCCTTTCTGCCTGCACAACACACACTGCTAATGCAAAACTCTCTTTTTTGCAGCTGGTGAGACAGGTGATTCTGCTTATTTACCATAAAGTGCATGTGTCTTGAACAAAGACATTCAGGGAAATATATAACAATTTTTTCAATGAACTGAAACTTTCTAGCTCTGTCTTGTCCTTGTCATTAATGGAGACTTGCTTTTATTTAAGTGGGTTTTTTTTTTTTTTTTTTTTTTTTTTTTTTTCTTCTGCGGCTGTTAGAATTTTTTGCTCTTATTAGCAGAAAGGTTTTTGCAGAGCTGGGGACATATGTACATCTTAAAAGGGAGAGTTAAAAAGTGTTCCCACTCGAAGAATTCCACCTTGCCCAGAGCTTCTCTTTGTGACAATGCATCACAGCCATGACACAGCACCATTGCAGGAGGGCAGATGTGGTTATTCACACTTCACTGATCAATCTCAAGCAGACAGAATTTTAAGTGGCTGGTCCTGAGCTAAAGTAAATTCTTGCTAAGGTCAGAAACTCAGGTGTACTCTTGAGTGTCAGTGCAGCTCCTTGTTTATGAAGCTGTTGAGGCATTCTCTTGTTGTTAATGTAATTTGTTTGCAGAATTAATTCAATGTGAATATCTAAGTCTTTACAGTCACACAGATTTGTGTCCTGGTCACGCTTATGTGCTATGAGTTGTGATGTTTTAAGGCTTTTTTAAAAAATATGCTTTTACAGGAGTTGTCATGGACAACTAACACTCACCCCAGTATGTCTGCAGCGCAGTTAGAGATGCAGCTACCATGAGGGTAAACCTGCAGAATTTGGATGAATTTAGCTCAAATGGAAGTTGTCATGATGACCAGTCTATTCAGTCACACTTACACAGTCTCAGAGGACACAGATCATGAGGGGTTTGAAAAACATATGAGCAGAATAATAGAATGGTTTGGGTTGGGAGGGGCTTTTAAAGGCCACCTAGTCCAACCCCATGCAGTGAACAGGGACATTTTCAACCAGACCAGGATGCTCTTGGAAATGTCTTAATAAATGGGTATAATTTTTAGACACATTTATGCTGTTATCTTCAAGCATAAACATGAACCTGAAGCCATAGGTGACTATCTCCCTTCCACTCCTGTTTTGTTTTTAAAGACCTAAGAAACAGTATAAAAAAATCAAAGTTATATATTTGAGACGTAAGTTGGAGGGCTTGTTTTTGTTCATCATATAATATTATTTTTTTTAAATTCCAAGCATGTCCCCTTCCTCCCAGCAGTATTTTGCTCACAAAATTAAAATTATACCATTTGATATTTCATTACATGTGCAGTTGTTTTATGTTAAAGGTCTAGAAGTTTGGTCCTTTTAAGAACTGAAATCCCAGAATCAAGGAATTTATCATAATCATCTTCCTCGTAATTTTATTATGTAGGAAACATCAGTACAAAAGAAAATGAGGAAAAAGGGGAGTACAAAACTTAGAAAAGGAATTTTATTGATTTTGTTTTATTAGAAGTGTGCATTGAAATGATTGAATGTTTCAGTGTATAGGATATTTTGTAAATTAAGTCACACATAAAAAGAATACATTATAAAATCTGTATTATTCTCCATTTCTAATAGTTAAATCAGACCATTTGAAAGCATCCATTTGAAACTGCCTATTTTGCCACGTAATCAGTAAAATGAAGTGCTACAATTCAGGCTTCATTAAACCAGCAAGGAAAAAGGTTTTCTATCATCATTATTTGTTTCAAATGATACTTTAAGGTCCTAACCAACATAACCAACATCCATGCTGCTATACATTGTATAGTACATTCCCTGTCCTAAAAAGCTATCAGATGGAACAATTTGTGTGCTTGAAGAGATAAACCCCACCATTTCAGGGGTTAGCTGGGAGTGGAGAGAACAGCAGCAGCTGATCCTTAAGCACAGCTCTGAAGTGGAGCTGATGTTCTGCCTACCTTTTCCTGCACCACTGATTGTGTCAACCCATCCACATGCACAGACAGGCTATGCTGAGTAGTTGGGTATGATGATATGGCAGAAATCAGGCTCCAAATGCCATTTGGCATGTAGTGACAGGACAAGGGGAAATGGCCTTAAGCTGAAGGAGGGTAAGTTTACATCGGATATTAGGAAGAAATTCTTTGCTATGAAGGTGGTGAGGCACTGGCACAGGTTGCCTAGAGGCATTGTGGGTGCCACATCCCTGGTAGTGTTCAAGGCCAGGCTGGATGGAGCTCTGAGCAACCTGGGATAGTGGAAGGTGTTCCTGCCCATGGCAATGTGGTTGGAATGAGTTGATCTTTAAGGTCCCTTCCTACCCAATGTATTCTGTGGTTCTAGTTTGTGCCTCCAAAGTGTACAAATCCCTGTTTAGTGCCTTCCACAGGCCTTGAGTGGACTCAGTACCAGAAAGACAAGGAGCTACTGGAAAGGTCCAGTGGAAGCCACAAAGATGATGATGGGTCTGGAGCATCTCTTGTATGATGAAAGACTACAGGAGCTTGGCATGTTTGCCTGAGAGAACGAAGACTGAGAGGGGATCTCATCAATGCACATAAATTATTTAAAGGCAGGTGCAGGAGGATAGTGCCAAGCTCTTTTCAATGGTGCCCAGAGACAGGATGAGGAGTAATGGCCATAAACTAAACCACAAGATATTCCACTTCAACATGAGGACGAAATTCTTTCCATTGAGGGTGGCAAAGCACTGTAATAGGCTGCTCAGAGAGGTCCTGAGATCTCATTTTGTGGAAACATTCCAAACCCCCCTGGAGTCATTCCCGTGTCACCTGATGCAGGTGACCCTGCCTTGGCAGGGCGGTTGGGCTGGATGCTCACCGGAGGTCCGTCCAACCCCAATAATTCTGTGACTGAGCCGGCCCACGCTGCCGGCCGCGCTGAGCCGCTCTGCTCAGGAGCCTTTTGGGTCAGAGGGGAAACATTCCTCGGTGTCCTTGGTTAAAATCCCCGACGGCCGAACTTCACCAGCAAGACGGACACGCAGTTTTTTGAGGACAAGTCACCCTCGGGCAGCGGGATGTCCCGGGCAGCGGGATGTCCCGGGCCACCCATGCACAGGCCGCCTCTGGGCCCTGGGCTGACGGCCGGCCCGGGCCCGGCGCGGCCCCGCCCGCAGCCACTGCCGTTGCTACGAGACCACAGCGGCGTTGGCTGCGAGCAGCGGCCTCGGCACCGCCGCGGGCCCGGGCCGCCCCCCCCCCCCCCGGGGCCCC
>VZUI01023557.1:0-49231 GCA_013401135.1 Cettia cetti | reverse complement strand
AGAGGGGTCCCGTCTGGCGGTTCCGCAGAGTGGCTTTATTGTGAGCATCAGCAAAGGGTGCCAGGAGGAGAAGCCCCTCTGGAGACTGGGGAAATCTTAGGGGTCTTTATAGGGCCCAAAGGGGTGTGGAAAAGGGTACAAGGCCAATCAGTAACAACAGATCTACATAAAATCCCGAGGGGGCTTGTGGGTCCCTAGAAAGGTCGCCGTGAGCAGAAGGTTGTTTCTTATCTGAGGGGTCTGGTTGAGGTTGTGCAATCCTTTTCCTCAGCAGGCCTCCCTCCAGGGAAGAGCCACTGGGACTCCACCCGCCCCCACAGTATGCAGCCTTCAGTAGTTTTATCATGGAAATCCTTCTGAGGTTGCTGAACTGGTTTTACACCAGCACAGTTTTACTAGCAGGGTACAAAAATACATTAAGGCATACAACTCAGCCTCTCTGATTCCTGCCTTCCTGTATTGTTATTTTACTGCTCTCTAATTGTAATTAGACAACTACATTTCTGAAAATTGAGAGGTATTAATTATTAAATATTAGGGCAGGGAAAGCAGGGATAGTGTCATCAGACATACAAAGACAGAGATAGAGTACCTTGACTTGAACAATTAAGAAAGTTTTCAAATCAAGTTTTTAACTGAGGCTAAACATATCAATACATATTCCACAAAGCCACATAGCTACAACACTGCTTCAGAAAAAAACCCTACTAATTTATGATATTCAAAATGCCCTACTGTATTTTTGCATACAGAGGCCACAGAATCACAGGCCAGCCAGGGATCTGGTATAATCTGATGCATTCAAATCATGCAAGCAGCTAGGGCCATCAAGATTTCAGTACTTCCATATGATGAGGTTCCAGAGCAATCTGTTGAGAAACGACAATGGCTTCAAATCACATTAATACAAAGGTAGCAAAAAAATAACTGCTACTGTCACAATTTACTAATGAGTAGTGAAGTACAAATAACTGGAAATAGGATGGAGAAAGGAAATAAATCTAAGCTGGTGGGAAGAAGCAGATTACACTTTAAAGCACTGCAATGAATTTGTCATCACTGACTTCAACCTCAGATTATTGTATTTTGAATGTTGTTTATTATGTCTCTGTTACTAGGGAGCTTACCCAATTTGAACCTCTGACATTCTCATCTTTGGAAACTGATGGAGAATTTTTGCATTCATTAACCTTAATATGCTTTTATTGGTCTCAGAACTAAAAACAAACAAACAGAAAACCAGCTATATCCTGAATGGTAAGAGGTTCAGCTGCAAAAACCAGTCACTGAAACAAGAACAAAAGGCGACAGGAGAAACCAGTTGATGAACTAGCTAGTGAAAGAAGACTTGAGTAGAAAGGACTGAGACTGGAATAAAGTAATCAATTACCAATGCCCAAGGGGCATTGATATGTGAAAAGGGGCATTTGATATGTGAAAAGAAGAGAGATTTTCTTTTTTAGCTGTTGTTTTTTTCCCCATATGTACAGAATATTCTTTCTTACATGAATTACTGTTTTCATTTTAAGGGAAAAAAAATGAACAAACAAACAAAAATTCCATAAGAAAAGCACTAGGGACAGCTGTTTTGTACTGGATAGCTTTCAAAAGGTAAAGATGCTTAACAGGAAACATTATATATTTCAAACTTGTAAGCAAAAATTTGGCTATTTATTGCCTCATGGGGTGTCCTGAGACACTAAATTCTGAGCAACATTTTTGCCATGTTTTCTGCAGCCATGAAGCTTCATTTAGAGCCCAAAGTAAAACAATTCTGTTCATTTAAAAATCACGACAGGCAAATCTTACAGATTTCTAGAAAGTTTTAAAAATATTTAAAATAAAAATTGACATTTTGAATATACAACAGATGTATAAAATGCTTACTGAGCCTCAGATAGTCTATGAAATGACTCAGTAAGTCTCTGTTAGGTGTCTCCATACTGTGAAGTTAGTATTTACACTTCTGCAGTGGGGATTTAATGTTGCTGTCACTCACACTACACAGATTTGTTTGCACATTCTGATTTGGGACAATTATTTTCTGTGGAGAAGTCTGGGTGACAGTGTTCATGCCACTATGGGGATACAAGCTAGAATGTCAAACTTAGTCCAAGTACCCTTCCTGTCATTGATAACTAGTACATTTCATCCTAACGTAACTTTGAAATTTCATTTTATTGTAGCTTCTCTCTGCCAGCTGAATGAGATAAGGATGCCAGAATTAAGAGGAGGAAAGGAAAGGCTGGTTTACAATTGAGAAGCCCTTCTAGTTACTTTCTGAGAGTATCAGGCATATGATAACAGATGTAAACCCTATTTTATAAAGTAATAATCATTTACACTTGATTTTTCACTGAGGGAGCTCTCCGTGATTCTAATTTATGAGCTGTTTAAGACATAAATTTTGCAACAGCCAGATGAGGCAACTGTGAGTTAAAGAAATAACATAAATAGAGACATGAATTATCAAAACTTGCATGATTTGTGGCACATCAGAATAAATGCAAGATACCTTATTGTCATAACCATTTTTCACTAAAAGACCAATTATCACGCCCAGAACTCCTTTAGGAACTCAGTACTGATCTTCATTTTCCTACTGTGTGCTAGGCTGAAATTATGAAAAGTATACTATAAAAGGAATGTTTTGTGTGCTTTAAGCATTTAATATTTCATTATCAGTTTTGCAGTTTAGGAAAGTGTGCTTTTTATTCCTTTATATGCTTTCTACCAGGCTCTTTGTTTGGGCCACAGAAACAGGTCTAAGAAATAACTACAGAAGATGTAATTTTTCAATCTCCTTTAGGCAGAATTACAATTATAAAACAATTTAAAAATTCATATTTTATTTTCATTATAAATAACATTGATAAAAATACTAAAAGCAACTGAAGTTTGATTGTTCACTGCAAACACATTTACTTGAGTTTGTATTCAAAAAGGTATCAGGCCTTAACGTTTGATGTCTTGAGATTTTTAAGGTCCAAGAAGAAGCAGTTTCAAAGATATCTGAATCAAAAGACAACCTGCAGAGGTTTTCTACCACCCCTTTCCAATCAATGCAAGTTATTTGTATACTCCAAATAAAGGAGTACAAGCTCCCTGGGAGAGTCCTGCAATTTTACCTGCACCCTAAAATCTGAAATTTCAGTACTCACACCATATCACAGGATAAAATAATGGCACTTGACTTCAGAGAGCTCTTTCAGTCTGTTATGTATTTCATCATTTAAGGATTATCCAATTAAGCTCTCCAGTTAGTGAAAGGAATCTTTATGCTGACCCTGTCTCTAAAAACACAATTAAATCTAATGAAAGGTTCCTGCATGTTTGAAATTGCAAAATCACTCAGACACTGAAACTGTGAAGTGTGTTTGAGCTTCCAGAGCCACCTGCTGAGCATCTCCACAAGTGGTAAGGGAGAGCTAACAGCTTCACAAGGGCTTAGTGAAAAAAAACCCACTGTGGAGAAGACTCTCCTGCAGCAGCCAGTAAAAGTGCTGACTGCAGGTGTTTGATCTCCTGTTGTATTCCTCCTTGTTTGTGTGCCTGACCTAGTGCTGAGGAAAGGTGTCTCTGTCTACTCAGGAGTAAATCCATTGCACTGACTTTCCACCAAATGATTCTAAGGTTTTAAAATAAGAGACTTCTTTTGTTCTCTTTTTTTGTTTGTTTGTTTGTTTGTTTGGGGGTTTTGTTTTGTTGGAGTTGTTTTTTGTTTTTTTTTTTTTTTTTTTTTGTTAAACCTGTAACAACATGGTGAAAGGAATGGGAGATTTGTGGAAGTAAAATGGGAGACAAGGAAACAAAGTCTGTAGCCTTGTGCAGTATTGTGATAATCTGTCATATATACGCCATTGGTCCTAAAGAAATCAGAAGATGCTCTGTAAAATTACAACAAAGAATAAAACAAATGACATCTAAGCACATATTCCCATGTAACTGGCACATATCACTGCCTGCATTTGGCTTTGATTAGAACAATTACAATTACCTACATGGAAACAGAAATAAAAGTGGGATTTCCTAAACAAATACTTGCAGATATCAAAAGAAGCAGAAGACAAAATGGTCCGCGGATATTTCCAAACATGTCCTAAATCACAAGGCACATAGTCTTGTGCTTTCTCCTCCTGCAGTCCTCCTGCTTTCAGTAATGCTGGAGTCACTCTGGAAAGCAGCCTTGCTCTCCAGGGTGGGAAGAAACCACAGCAGAATAAGCTCCATGCTGTCATGATTAGATTTCTTTTGGCATGTTTCTTCAGCCCTGGAGTCCCACAATCACTGTAAATTTTATCATTTTGCTTCAGCACGGCCATAGTTACCTCTCCTTTCTGAATCTTTGCAACATGAAACCAGTTGCAGGTGAATTTTAAGAGGGATCCCATCATGTTGGGAGGCCAGGGAGAACAGCTGTCCTCTGCCCATTCCCTGGAGCCTGGTGAACCTGGCAGGGGAAGGAGAATGTGTGGCTGTGCCTGGCACTGGTGTTTTACCAGGAGCAGAGCACTGCTGCAGACCAACTGCAGGGGACTTTTATTGCCAAGCAGAAAGCCACGTAATGACTTCTAAGCACTACCCAGGTTAGGCAGCAGCTGAGCAGGGGGTGTTTGGATTGCCTAGATACAGCCTTAAACCTAGAGTAACTGGCTTCTAGTGTGAAAGCTAATTCTCTGTGATGTCTCAATGTGCCATTTATGCTGTGCCACCAGGGAACTCAGACGTGCTGCACTCGTCTACCTGATATGAATTCTCCTTTGATAGTTACCAGATTGCCTATTAGTTAAAGCAGTATAAATGTGATTTCTATACCACCTGCATATTCACAGTTCTGCCATGAATTGAGATTTATAAAATGGGATAAAACTTTTACAAACATTGATTTTATGGTAAACTGCCTCTGGGGAAAATCACATCTTTCGTGTTAAGGCAACAGCCTTCTGTCAAATGGAAATCATGTCGCTGCAAATCCCCTTCTGCATTGTCCATTTAGCCTCTGCTTGTAATTTTTGCAGGGTTTGTTTTTTGTTTTTTTTTAAACTTTTATGCAAACAATAATGCTCTCAGCATCAAAAGATAATGCTGGTCTTCCAGCAATAGGGTATATACAAAACAAGAAATATGAAATACTGTTAGGTTTATTTTCTATTCTATGTGTCTGGTCTATATGTGGGACAGGTTAAACAACCATTCAGAAAAACAAGGTTAGGATTATCTACTGCAAACCACTGCAGTGTTTAGTATTACAAATTGTAGGACTTTAATTTACAAATACTACTTTTATGAGAATATGTGTGAAATAAGATGTGTCTTTTTTAATGCTGATCAGTAGCATGAAAATTACAATCAATAACTAATGTATAGAATATAACTTACCTGTACATAAATTTTAATTTAACTGAATGCTGTATAAGAAAGAGGATAAAAAGTTGGCTGCAGTTTTTCCTAAAGATAAATTCCCTTCCTCAAGTTCAACTGCAAAATATCTTCTGTTGCTTCCTCTCATGAAAGCAGAAGCCATACACAGACAGAATATGGACAAAAGGAACTGACAAATTTATGGTTTATGAGAACAATTGATTGTAAAAACTTTTAGATTACTGTTCTTCCATAGAGACAGCCCTGACTCTGAACCCCACATTGCTGTCTCTAAGAGCTGGGAGAAAAAAAGGCAGTAAAAACTTCTTCCTCAGCTAGACATGATTAGTATATTCAGTCTTGAGACAGTACAGTGGGAACAGTCTATAGTAAGTGACTTTCCCCTTGACTTCTTCTAAAGTCTGAGCTACTCAAGGCAGAGGAGCATCACCATGATGATAGAAATTAAAGAGGCTGAACTTCACTTCTTTACTGCTTCTTCTTTTCCCTCTTCTTTGCAGAAAGGGAGTATACAACTGAAAAGCTACACAGGAAAATAAGTAATGTATTGTAAATGGTGAACAAAGTATTCAGTTGTCAATAAACTCTCAGTTTATTGCCTGAAAGAGCATTTTTAATCTATCAGGTATTACATTGCTATTGGTATGCATTATTGTAATTCAGTGTGACCAATGGAAACAGTATTCAGTGCTAAAGAGCCGGCAAAGCAGCAGGTCCGAACTATCTGCATCTCATTTCAGATTTAATTATTGCAATAACATCTCATTTGCTTCAAGGTATTATAATTATCTTCTCATTTGAAATGGAGTGGTATTTTAATATGAATGCAGTTAATGAGGCAATAGGTTGAAAATGTCCATAACATTGGGCTTTAAAGTAGAACAAACTGTTTTAAAAATTGATCACTGAAAGTTAAGTGCATTTTCATTCTGCCAAATGCAGAGTATACACTCAAGTGATTTATAATAATTTTTACAAATTGCAGTGGGTTTTAGTTAAAAATTGCTAATAAATGCAGGCATTAATTAAGCGTTCTTTTGCTGCATTTGGCCATTTAGACTGTATCAGGCCATGATTTAAAATGTAAATGCTCATTTAATTTGAGGACAAAGAAAGAAGAAAAGTCTGTCACAGCAAGCTTTCAGTTCTCTTGTGCTTCAATAAAATATTCTGGTACATTTTTAATTTATTTAGATGGCAAAAAAACATTGCTTCAATAATGCTGTGTAGAAACGTTAGCATTTTATGTCTTAATTGATAGCTATTGGATTATATAGCTTCAACATACATTATTTTTTAAAAATAATACTTTATAAATTATCCATACTTGATTTTGAATTGTTAAGCGTTCTCTGGAAACTTTAAAATAAATTATTAGGATGATGATAATGATTTGAGTTTTAAAAATCCGCCAAAGCCCAAGGAGATGTTTCTGCGTAACTATGTTACAGTCCTGAAAAACCCATATCCATAACCCAGGGTAAGATGTTCCCTAAGAAAATATATTTTTTTTTATGCCACTGACAGTATTTTGTCATTATTAAGTAACCTATGACAAACACCTCAGCATACACTAGTTATTTCCCTAAGGACTACCTTAAGACATTGAAACCAATTGCTACCATTTGCTAAAAGCCTGTAAAAGCCTGAAATGCTTGGTAGTTTGCAAGTTGACGATTTCTATTAGGCCATTAGAGACTTGAAACATTTTAAAATTTTAAGATTTTGTTTGTTCTGGGTTTTTTTCTCAATCACATGTAAGATGATCACATACTCAACACAGAGTTTAAGATGACTCAGGACTACAGCAAAAGTGCTTTGTTCCTCGAGTTCAGGGAACAGTCACAGGTGAATGACTCTAAGACTTCTCCCCCCAAAAATATGGTAAAGTTATCATTAAATTACTAGATTATTTTTGTTCCTGCTGTACTTACATTTTGACTTTTGACCTTCTTCCAAGTACTTTCCCTTCAGAAACCTGAGGGTTTTTTCATCTGACTTCCTTACTGGCATCTACTCCCCATGTTCTGTTTTCAACCCAATAAAGAAATACCGAAGATTGCGAAAGAATGTTTGTGGTGGTTTGTTTTGTTTTGTTTTGTTTTGCTTTTATTTCAGTTTACTTTTATGTGAATTTCTGCTGTACTATTTCTGACTGTATGCAAAGTTGCTATTTGGTAACATTATCATTCTCTTCCAAACTTGCAGAATTTACATCAAAACTAATCGATGAGGAGAGAAGCAATAGGGCGATGGACTCGCAGTGATTATTTTGTCTACACCTCATATGTCAATACCACAATATCATTCTCAATTCTTTTATTCAAACCTGAGGTTTTCTCTGACCCTAAAAAAACAAATCTTGGTAGCCTGCTCCCAATCACTTCTGTGTTTCTATTGGTTATTGCCTAGATCTGGTGTGCAGTTTCCTAAAACATTTAGCTGTATCAGGTCCCTTTGAATCTCTAATATTTTTTCCTTTCCTGGTTTTCCCTTCTCCAACTCGACTATCATAAAGCTTTCTCTTTACTTTTTTTAAAATCTATGAAAAACTGTTTCACACATTCATCCTAACCTTCTTGAATCTATTAGCAGAAACTGCAAATTCCAATGGGACATAAATGCTTTTGCAGTAGCTCCTGATTAAGATGTCCCAGAGGTACAGCTCTCTGTTCCAAAAATATAATACATTTTTTGCATATTTTGCTCTACATGACTTTTACCTACTGTGCTAATCAGTCATGTCACTCAATAGCTATTTTGAGTTCTTATTGCTTATTTTTTAAAGCTAAAAATTTGATTAGATCAGGATGATGCACAGTATCTGTTTTAGCAGCTTACAATTGTCCAGGAATGTTCAGGCTGTGGAGCAACTATCATAAAGACACAAGTTATCATGATATTTTATGGTTCTTTGATTCCAAATCTCCCACCACTGAGATACAGCAACATAACATACTATGTCAACAGTTTGGAGGCTTTGCTCATGGTTCTCACTAATGAACATTTGTAATTTGAGAGTTCAATTTTAACAGCAGGATAACCACTGCTAAGCTGGTAGTACCACTTCATCCCTAATGATTAAGCCAAAAGCTCTTTCTATATTTGGGTACAGCCACAGAAGAATTGAATCCCACTAAAAAGTACACTCCCACAAACATCTGTCTATTCTTTTAACTTCCCTGTCATCAGTATCCTTTTCATCTTTTCACCTGTCCAGGAGCTCAGAGCAGGAATATAATGGGATCACCCAGGTATCTCAGTTTCAAATGCTCCATGCTGTACTACCTGGGGTCTGTTATTCTATATTCTTGCCCAGATATTGATCTAGATTCTCCTGCCCACAAATGAGGCCAAAATTTAGACAGGTGTCTAAATATTGCTATACTGTTCCTCTCCACTTCCACTTCTGAGCCAGGCATTATTTTTATCCGCCCTAACCCACTAGAATCAGACTCCACTTTCCTCATTCTGATAAATAGGATACTGAATCTTAGTGTCTTAAGAAGAAAGGTTCTCTAATTTTGGATCTTTAGTCTTCCCTCTTTGTAAGTATTATCATCCTTGGCTGTTTTCTGCCTTGCTGTCACAGCTTATCACATGTGCATGAAGGATGGTAGTTAAAATGTTTTCATCCCACTGAACCTCTCCTGGATGGATGTTGATATCCTCATAAAGACTCCAGAATTTTTCTTTCCCTCTGTGCTTGTGCAGAGCCATCTGTAGTGACAAAATAGCATTGCAAAGACATCAGTGTACTGAACATTTCATCCAGCTCTATGTGCAAAAACTAAATGTCAGGTGCCAGATTTATGACTCCACAGGATATAAATATTCCCTCTCCGGAAAGGTCATACAAGATTATCATCAATATATGAAGCAGACACTGACAGCCATGTCCGTTTCAGTACCTTCAGTTGTTTCTAGATCTATAATTTGCTGTGCAGTTGTTTTACAACAACCATAATGATTAGTCAATATGGGGTAACATTATTTTCTGATTCTACAGTAATGATCTTTCATGGAGGTCACATCACAGCTTTACCAGGACAGAGCCATTTACTCTGAAAATGGCTTCTTATTTCTGGTTGTATAGAGCTGATTTCTTGTATTTTACATATGGAAGTTCATGAGTTGTCTTCAATCTCTGTTTTTTAGGATTCATTCCCCATTAGAGTTCTCTAGAATTTACTAATTACTGCTTGGCTGTTACTCACTGTAGGAAAGCATTTATTGTTTCATTGTTTATTTTCCCTTTTTAAATTTATTTGATAAGAGTTTTTAAAAAAAATTGTACCTGGTTCTAATTCATCCTTGAGGAGTCACACTGGATTGTCTTATTGATCTGATGGAGTCCTATTGCTTCTGCTTTGATTTTGATGTCCTATCTAGATGCTTTCCTGTCTAGAGTATTTAATCTTTTTATGTTCTAGGACTGAGGACATTCTCTGATCCCACATCTTTTCCACATAAAATTTTGGCAAAATCCTTCCTTAACTTGTTTCAATTGCACCTGATGCTACCATAGCTCTCTGCAATGAGGCACTTTCCATACTTCCATGCCATCTGTCTCAGTAAACAGAACTTCTCCTAGTGTGGACTATGTCATTTGTACATAGTGGGAGGGAAGCTAATGCCTGACTAGTCTTGGTTACTCATCCTTCCAGGATTTTCATTCTTGCTTTTCTACGCATTAGTATACTAAAAGATATTCTGTGACAAGAACTATTCACAATAGTATCTACTCCTCATACTTTCTTTGGATACTTTTAAGGATCTGTAAAAATATTTTACTATTTCCAATTATATTTCCAATTCCCAGTTCTGAAGCAAAGGCAAGCTTTAGGGAAAAGCACACTTTCCCTTACAGTCCTCCTTTTTTTTGCAGTGAGATCTATGACTTCAGAATCCCATGTCCACTGAATTTTCATTCTGTTTCTGTCTCTGCTGCAGAATTCAGACATCTCAGTACTTCAGATATGCCAGTACTTCTGTGCTGCAATGAAAAGTGCTGCAGTAAGCACAACTGTGAGAAACAGAGCTTTCATGTCCGTACAGCAGTCTCAGACTCAGCTGTTTCCAGCTATATCAAAAACAACTTCAATTATGCCCTTAGTCCACACTAATATATGTCCTTCATGAAAACTGTTTTTTCAGTTCTTCTATAACCTTTGTTATCCTTACTGTAAAAAACCCCCAACTTTTACAGCTGAGAATGCATATAAAAACTTAAGATAAAGCACATGATAGAAAAACTATATTTGTTTCAACATCCCCAAAAGTCAATGTGAAGGTTAAACTGTAAAGAAGTTCAAGTATGTTAAGGGAGAAACACACAGCATAATCCCTATGTACTCTAAATTCTTATACTGTAGTAACACCACAAAGAAACCATTTGGTTTCTGTTAAGATTTTCAGAGCTTGTGATTCCAAATCTTGTGAAACTGATTTTTTGAACATATTGTCTTCTTTTTTCTTGCTAGTTTCACACCAGTGAAAGTTAATTCACACATTTCTTTACCTTGGCATGTCTCAGAAGAGAGTGAAGAAAGCCAATGTTTTAGTGAAAGTACATATTTAACCCCTCCACCACTGCTTTCCATTAGCATTTCAAAGAATGCCTTTTATGCAATCAAAAATGTAAGATGAAGTTTATAGGCAGATGATGATGCTTATGATGATGATTATTATATGCAAACTATTTTACTCCTAAATTTAGGAGATTTGAAGGCATGTAAACTGTGTTTGGAAGCAGAAGCTGCAAGACTGAAACTGAACTAGATGATAGGAACAAGCTACTTAAATGTAAACTTCTATCTGTCTTATAAAGAAGTTTAGTAGAGGCTGATCTATTGAACAAAATAATTGGTGCAAAATAATTGGTCTACACTATACGCATTTTAAAGATTACTTTGGGTTTGTTTTAGTATGGTTCAGAAAATAGACAGCCCTAAATTCCTACAGTTCATCTTCTGGTTTTCTTTTAGTCTGCAGGAATACATGGCATCAGTTCTGAGCTCATTCCTTGCCATGGATTAAGTACTGTAAGTGGAGATGATTTAGGCATCCTATTCAAAACTGTCCACCCAATCTACACTAAAATGATCACATAAGTGCATGCTAACTTGCCTCACTGATCGATCTAATTAGGCTGAGTTTATAGAACATTTCCAATCTTCACTTACACGGCTCTGTACGCCGTAAAGCTCATCTCCATCTTTCCCCTACTCTTCTTCCCTCAGCTTGTACAGTAAGACATAACCTTTTCCTACAAATCATCCCACATTTCTGTACTTAGACCTCATGGCTCCAGCACTGCTATTTGTTACATGCATGTGTGTTTATTCAACCGTGCAGCTAAGGAAGAAGGGAACCAGCTCCCTCTCTCTAGTTAATTTAATGGTTCCTACTAAAAAAAATGGTCAAAAATTAAGCGTTCCTATCTGAAAGCATAACTGGCACTCTTACAATAATTAGCCTATAGGTTTGGAAGTGCATGGCCATTTTGTTGCAGAAACTGTTGATTGTTGCTAGCTATATGAGCAATTTTTTTTGTTGTTGTTGTTCCTAAAAGCTTCAAATTAGAGGGCAGAAATGGATTACATATTTCATTTCCTATATATCAAGCTTCTTTCTTTTGCCTTATTTTTTTTCAGAATGGGTAGAAAGATTGTATTTTGCCTTGTGAAGTATGGGCAGTTTTCCTTCACAAAGGAAACTCAATGAAACAGCAAAGCAAACCCCTGAAGGACTCATTTAGTACCCTAGGCAACATGGGGATAACTGAAAAACACTATTAGGTAACTCTGTCACAAATGTACTAATGCATGAGTAGAGTATCCTCAGAGCAGGAATGTATGGATGTTTACACACTGGGAAAAAGGTACTGTTATTTGTACACTGCTTAATATTTAACATAAAACAGTTTGGTTATATTTGTTTCTTCTATCATAATGTACTAAGATACTTTTCATTACCATTTCCCCTCCTGGCCATAGCTGTCCCATCTCTCCCAATGGAAGGAGCAGAATGGGTGCAGCAGACTGAGTGTGGGAAGCACATATTTGACAGAGTTCTCTTCCGGACTGCTCCAGCACTCCCCCTCACTGAACTGCTCTGGCTTTGTGGCTTGTTTTTTTCTTTTTCTGCCTTTCATGGTAAGCCAAATACTCTGTGTAGAAAGGCTGTGGGTGTATTGTGTTTGATCCGGCAGTATGAGTGCAGAATAAAAACAATCTAAAGGGTTTTTGTACCTTTATAGGAAAGACCCATTAGATTTTGTGAATCAGTGACGATGCAAGCATGGGTTTGGGAAGGTTGCTAAATTACAAGGTGTGCTGAAGTAGCAGAACAAATTATGAACCTGTCCACAAAGCAGGTACATCTTACCCACTCCGTAAGAAAGCCTCAAAATTTAAAAGATAAAATTTATGGTCTAAAAGTAAAAATTTGTCATTTAAACAAAAGTGTGATGTTAAATTTTTAAACGGACTGTCTACATTAGCTTGCTCTTATAACTACATTGGTGAAGAACAAGTATCATTGCTGGCCTTTGTTAGCCTAACATGGCCTACCAGGCCATAGAAATTAAGTGTCTCTCTATCTTGCACTAGTGGATTATGTAGTGTCATCCTTTTCTAAAAATTGAAAGCCAGGGAGATTAATATGAAGGGTGTGCAGACCTCACTGCATATGATTCTCTTAAGCTGAAGCCATGAATTTAAACAGACAAGTAATTTTTTTTTTTTTTAAGAATACAATGTCTTCTGCATTATTTGTACAGACTAGCAGTAATGCAGTAGTCACCAGCTATTTAGAATTAGCTTGTTGCATTTGTAGGACTAGAGACCTGGATGAATACTGGTTCCATATACTTACCAAATACATACTTATAAACACACTCACCAAGACAGGAAGATTATTAAAACAAAAAAACCTCCAAAACAAAATAAAAAAACTTTTTCAATTTGCAGTATTTTTGGCATTAATCAACAACAGAATATAAGCTTCAGCAGATTTAAGTATTGTCTGAAAGAATTTCAAATTTTTGCATGACATCATTTGACCAAAAAAGCCTGCACAAATCACAATAATTAAGTTCTTAGTGGCTGAATATTATTCCCAGGATTGGATTAATTTAGTATCAGCAAGTTGAGCTGTAATTGGAATCTATAAAGAGTAAAAGCTGCCACCCCGTCAGAAATCCTGGAAATACGATATTTCGCTTAATCTATAATTTTTTCTCTTTTTTTAATGACAGTGTGAGTATTACAAAGTAACCCACTTTGATATTTTTTAATGATTTTTTTCCCAATTTAAAATATTTCATTTTAGCTAGTATAGAGTCAAAACCCTCAAACTCCTTAAATCTCTTTCATGCCATTAATTGTCTTCAGACTTCCTCCAACAGTAAGAACCAGTAAGTTATTAACAACAATGCAGAAGCAGTCTGAAAACCATTTATGCCTCTGATCTCAGCACATTTGGAAATAAAGTGTAATTGTTTTGATGCATCACAGACATAGCCTGCCACTAATGCATAAATGTGATTCAACCAGCTCAAAAACTGTGGTGGATTTTGGAAGATAAAGTCCTGGGATGGAAGGCACCACTGGTTCAGACAAAATTAAATGATGGACCAACTGATCCAAACTAAAACATTTCAGGTATGTAAGGTCAAAAAATATGAGTTGTGATCTATCGTGACTTGAAGAAATTTTTAAATGAATTTTTTAAGTTTAAGAAAATTAAATCAGGGTTACTGTCTGAGAAACTTAGTTTTGCTTAATCAATACTTTCTGCTTTTAATAACTGCATATAATTTTTCCAATTCATTTAGAGTTTGACAATGCCAAAGGTTGAAAAGAAGACAGGAACACAGCCAAAAAACAAGACTATTCTTTCTTCCAGTCTCATTATTAGCTACAGTTTGTATTACAAGCAGACAGAAATCAAGTTAATTTTTGGCAAAATGCAAGAAGAGTAGGCTACCTTAAACCTTGAGTTCCAAGAGGGGAAGTAGGCAGGAAACCAGTCACATGTTTCCAGGCTCCAGGGTCTGCCTGCTTGCTTGGCAAAGGCAAAAGAGCTTGTTTCCAAAACACTGACAAAACCCCCAAGATCTGTTCTCAGATTGTGAAGTTATGCTGGCATTATCTTGACTATGTTTACAAGTAGTGATTGCTTTACATAAAGATATGCCAAAAAACACTGGAAATTACTTGGGCAAAGTACCACAGGAACAGCTTATAATATTTCAGAAATATCTTTGCATCAGTTACCCGAAGCTCACTGGAGAAAAAGAACTCTGAAGGAAATAGGACTTCAAGTAATACTTCTATCACAGTCTCAAATGAGAAACTGAAGGGGACTCCATCTTACGATGCTCTGAGATACTAAGTCTGGGTGGATGAGCTACAGAGTAAGTTCTAAGCAGATGCCCAGTCAGAAATGAATTAATTTTCTTCTTTCACAAGAGACTAAAGGTTGTCTAACCTTCAACTCCATTCAAGAATTTGTTGTCTTAACTGTTTTTATCTGGTTTTGGCCATTCTTTGGTATGTTCACTCATAGTGTTTAGTTTTCCAGCTTTTCAAGAAAGGGAAAAAGCAATGATGACAAAGAGTGATTGTTGCTTTAAAGTCCTTATAGCTGTATGATTCAGCCAAAAATGAAGGCACATTCACCTCTAAAAAAGCACAGAATGCCCTTAAGTTTACCATGCCCTTTCTGAAAGGTAGGATTTGTTTAATGCATTAACAAGCAGCCCCCAAACTTCCAGGAAATGACACAAAAGGCTGAGCTCGGCAATCTGACAATTCTGTTCTGAAATGCAACTCCTATTATGCTTTTTGCCACTTGTGAAGTTATACAGGGACAAGATGAAATGAATGCACAAACAGATAAAAGAGTAAAGAGTAAAGAGCATATATCAAGTAGATAGCCCCAGCACTCAGAGCTATATTGTTTTTTCTTTGTCCTCACTCTTGTTTAAGCTTTTTTTTTCTTTTTGCCAAAACATTGAGCTATCTCCTTTGAATTCATCAGCGCCCTGAGCAATTACAAAGAGATAAGCCCCTGAGCACTCCTCACCCCAAAAAGCCACATCTGTTTCAGTCACTATGCAGCCACAAATGAGCAACAACACAATTATAACATAGCTCATAACAAGTGAAATTCAAAATGCTGCTTACATTGCTGCTTGCAGTGATAACAAAATTATGAGAGCAACAACAAACACTGAAACTGCTCAAGCAAAACAAGTAGAATACATGTTAGGTTTTTGTGGCAGCCACATCCTAGTGCTTTCTCCAGGCTTTCTTCTTCCCTTGATGTAATTTTTCCCTTTGACCACATCTCACTTTACATCAAAAAAAAGTCATTCTTTCTTGTAAAATGTGCAAATTGGATGTATGGTATGAGATGAAGCAGGGTAGAGGTAACAAGAATCCTAAACTGACAAATAAAAGAAGAACTGGAAAGGAAAGTTAACCCAAATAATCTACTCGCATGTATTCGGAAATCTTTGAAGAGCTATGTGCATATTGCAAGTTGCAGCAGGCCTGCAGGCAGCTTTAATTTGCATGAATGGCTGTAGCACAGAAGAAAAGGGCTGGATGACTGGATGACCTTGGCAGTATTCTGAGGGTACTGAAATGCAGTTTCTTCAGTCAGGCTCAGAGGTGTTTCTTTGATGGGCTATATACCAGTGTTTTCTTCCAACAGATTTTTCTTTTCTTTGACAAACATAATTACAAATGTAGTAAAGTTGTAGTAGTTTCAGTTGAATTTTGCCTATTTCAAAAATTTTAATAGTTCTCTCCCTGAATGTTATTTCACTGTATTCTATTAACAGAATGTATCTTGAGATTTTAACAGTATTTTGGGATACTTAGCAGGCCATTGCTACACATCATGCTGTTAGTCAACATAAGCTCTGTTTTTTACTAGATTTTGATTAATTATCCTAAAACCAGCATGGCCTTTTCCCTCCCACTTCTGAGATGCAGCAGCAGAAAATGTGCAGGTAGTTTGCTTCAGGCAGCAAAACTGGCAGCATCAACAGTTAGATATCTATTTTCTAATTAATTCAAACAGTTGATGCTCACTCCTCCCTGATTAAGTCAGTTGAAATTTAGCTGAATACCATTAAACTAAACATAGTTCTCACCATGCTTCCCTTATAGATAAAACAAATCAAGCCATACATGAAAATATCCTCCCATTAAAAAAATAAATAAAGATTTTAATAATACTAAGGGGACAATGTGTGTCCCTAAAATTTATACACAAACTCAGGGAGCTTCTATGAAGAAAACACCTGCATTCCTATGTTAAAAATGTGAAGTTATCTCTTCCTGGTGATTGTTCAAGTTTGCATTTAGATCAGTGAATCTCATGGCTAGGAGGATGGGTTTGATAAGCATGGGAGTCAATAAAGATGATGAAATAACACAAGCTAAAATGCAAAACATATGTAGAGCTATTCCACAGTTACAACGTATTTCATCTTCTTAAAATACTTGAGCATAGCAAAGATGGGACGACAAGATGACATGATGAAGAGAAAAAGGCCCTTGTTATACTGAATTTTGCCTAATTTCTCCTGACCCAGCAATAATATTTCACAGGCTGATACATTCACTCTTGGTTTGTAGATTACTGCATCTCATACTCAGAAATGAAGACAAGCTTCTTAAAAAGATTCCATTTAGTAAAAAACAGTAGAGTTTAACTGCACTACATTGTGGTTGGCAAAAGGGATTGTCACAGACATGCCACTTCTGCATTCTCTTTGTGCTAGTTCCTTCCGAATTCAGTCCAGTTCAGGGTCGGTCTGTGTCCTGCTATTCACAGCCCTAGGAAATAATTCTTTTGTTTAAAGGGCCATTCCATTTGAGTAATTTTAGACAGCTGAAAAACGCAAAAGTAGACTTGACAAAAAACTAATTAAATGTAACAGGAAAACCTTGATCCATATTCATTGCTAAAAATCTCTGAAAATTGGAATGGAAAAAAAATCTCTTCCTTGTATCCATCAGAAGGTATTTTTTTTGCTTTAGAAGTGACTGCAAAATAGGCCTGATCTAAGTCTGCCACAAAGGAGAACAGCAAGGCTGCATCTCACAATGAACAGTGAATGTACTGTAATATTTAAAAAAGAAAAAAAGGAATTAGAATTTCTCAGCACTTTGTGTAGGACTCAGCTTCAAATTAGAATATGTAAATATAAGTGCCTACTTTTGAGTAATGTATCTAAACTCTGATTATAGCCCTTGGGAAGCTGGTACAGCCAGTGAAGCCTGGAGAGAGAGTCCAGCTCTCCAACGCTATCCTGTTGAACATCATTTTGAAAAATCCACATGAGTAATTCTGTAACACATTCTCTTTAGCTCAGAAAATCCCCTAACAAATATAAAAGTGCTATTAATTTTGATAGCTCTTCCCATCACAAATTAGAATTAGGCTATTCATTAATCCTGCTATTTCTCAAAGTCTTTCAGTTTTACAGCATATCTCACATAATATTTTCTCCTTAAAACTCCAGGTTTTGTATTTTCTTAAAGCCATCAGTGTCTTATAACTCTCTTTGAAAAAAACAACCCCAACATACGTATGAAAAACAACATGAAAGTAAGAACAATACACAAAATAAAAGTGATAGAAAACACAGTCATTATGCAAAGATGCCATCGGCTTTGATAAAGTTTTCAAATACCAATATTTGCAATTACCAAGATCCTCCTTGATCCCACAAACTCCAGTTATTCAACGTGTTATGAACAGGAAAGCTCTCTGTGTTTCTGAGATACTTTAGTTTACCTTTCAGGTCCAATTGGCACAGATACCTCCATATTATTGTCTGGTTTGAGAGCACAGCTGACCAATAATATTTTTTATAATAACATGTATAAATTCTTATGACAGACCATTCCCTGGGTGATGCAGGAGAAACTGGAATATTTGTTCTGAACATAAGTTACAGATTGTATCTAGCTCAGATTTCATGTTTGGCAAAACCTGGCAGCTTCTTTTCACCTACTTCTTTAAGACTGATGTTCTACATTTGATTAGGAAACACTTCAGCATACACAAGCCTTGCCATCCTTTAGAATTAATACTGCTTAAACTTTTTTGTCATCTCATGCACTCCTCTATATTTTTTGGTTTACATTAATTATATTTTCCACTGTGGGTAGGTAAAGAGGCAACTTTTTTTTTTTTTAATGTCTTTATAATATTTTCTTTACCTGTGGTTGCTTCATAAGGCAGTCAGGATTACCCTTGTTAATAAGTAGTACTCTTCACAATAATCATGATTTGCAGTGTCACTGCAATATTTTCCAGAAAGAGAGAGACAAGCAAAAAATTCTGAAAAATTCTTTTTGAAGCATTTTTTTAAAACCAAACTTTTCAATTTTATTTTAATTACCTCCTGCCCAGATTTTTAACCAAGGTCAAAGTGCCACTGAATGTTTAAAACTGTCAAAAGATATTTTCAGTATTCTTCTCACAGAAGATGTGTTTATTCTCTCTGATTTCAAACAAACTTTAAAGTTGAGAAACTTAGAATCACAGAATATTAAGGGTTGGAGTGGGACCTTATAAATCATCTAGTCCCAACTCCCCCTGCAATGGGCAGGGACAGCTACCACTACACCAAGTTTCTCAAGGCCTTATACAACCTGGCCTTGACTTCATGATATCTAAGCTGTACACTCTGAAAATCTCTGCTTTGAGGTCTCTCCAAAATATTGCTTGGCTCATACATCTTTTGTAAGAGGATCTGTCATGAAAAAATCTCTGGATAAGTAAAAATCTCTCTACTCTTATATGCTACTCAAATGATCCCTTGCTAAAACTGCAAACTAAACAGAATAGTTTGGTTTGCTATTGTATTTGGTGGCAGTTATACCATCATGAGTGAACCACCTAATTATATAAACAGCCATGATATTTCTGGGTCAGTTGACAATTGCATTTGGAGGCACAGGAGTCCCAGGGAGTATCTGAAAGCCATAACTGGCAAAAGCTACATCTGCAGTATTCCTCTATTTATCTTAAGGGGCAATGATTCAGTCATTCAACATTTGTCCACCAAAGGCCAAGTCATTACTTTAAGCCTCTGGACTTAATATGCAGATGTGATTTTGTTCCTTCACAAACTAAGCAACATTTTTTTTCAGATTATTCTCAGGATTTATTACACAATAGAAAGGCTTTTTAAAAAGCAAAATCAAAAATTCACAAATATATTAAAAAAACTTGCTCTTATAAAATATGAGACTTGAAAAAGTAAGAGTAAGTACATAGTGCAATGAGGGAAAGCTTTTAATGTATATCTATGACCAAGCTGGACAGCTAAAATTTTTCCCTGTTTTCTCACAGACATTTTTAGTTCCTTCTTCAGAATTTCTCATTTGCCTCTGTTTAAATGAGAAGAGAATTAAAGCCTTTTTTTTTTTTTTAATTTGATCACAATGTTCTTGATTCAGAAGATCTACTGCAGAGACAGTCTAACAATTCACCTTTTTTTTTTTTTTTTTTTCAGAGGGGGATTGCTGTCTACAGGGTTACAGTATGGGAAGGGCCAGCTTTCACTCTAGAGTGAACAGTACAGGATTTCTGTCAACAAAAACAGCTAAGGAGAGTCTGTGATCTGCTGAATCTCAAGCTGGCCATTGTCATGCTGCTCTTTCAGCAGCTACATTCTACTGCTACAGCCTAATCCTGTCCTCAATTTCTCCCTGTAAAGTAACACTGACAGGAATTTATGGCATTATAAGACATCAAAACCATAAGGATGGAAGATGAAATATTTTATGCAATTTTTCATATGCTGCACAGTCTATTCTACTGTTCTTACTAGCTACTAATGGCACAAACATGAAAAATCTATTAATTTGGATACAAATAATACAGTATTTACTCATCAATCTCACTTAAAGCTTGTTTGCATTTGCTTAAGGATTAAATTTAGTATTTAAAATAAAAAAAATATTAAAAAAATAGAGAACCCCCTCCCTGCTTTCTGTCCATCACTAAAAGCTTTCAATTGTAGCACTTGGAGTAAAAGGCACATAAAGCTTTATAAATGAGTCAGACCAAATTGCCACTTTAATCACTTTAAGCACTTGGCTGTAAAACACTACAAAAAAAAGTAAGAAAAACTGAAATGCCCTTAAGGATAAATGCACAAGCCAGGACTGCCATCATACAGAGAATAAATATTGGAAAAACAATAATCCAGAAAGGCTGATGCCGAGAGAATTAAATTAAATACCCATGGAAGTTAATTACTGGGAAATAAAAAAAAGTGTATTGGAAGGAGCAAAAGAGAAGATAGAAAAATAAACTTGCTACCTACTAAACTTGATTCCAACTATTCCTTCTTCTATTCCCCACACAGAGTGTAAATTACAGTGGGTACTCTGACAGGAGTAGATTACTGCAAGTACTGCAAGAAGAATAAAAATTTAGCCCACACTTTGTCTACTTTATTGAATTTCATCTGTGTCTGTTTATTGGAATTCTTGGTAAGCACCCCAGTGTTGCAGATTAGAAAATGACAAAACTTTTCCAATTAATTTTTTTCTCTTTTCAACACTATTCTGTGGAGAAGCCATCCAGTGTGCTGACACCCCTCTCTATGGGCAGTAAAGTGACAAAAGCAGTTGAAGCATTCATTTGGTGCTCATTCCTTCTCCATACAGGCAAAAACCACCCTGTTTTGAATCATGAGTGTTTATTTAGCATTTCACATAAAGACAAGACAAATCTAAGATGACATGCCAGCGTTATCTAAGGAGAGGGTCAAAGAGGATAAATTGTCTGTGCTTCAGCTGCAATTGAAGCTTCTCTCCTGCTTTTGGAAGAAGGACACCTATTTCACAGCAGTAGCTGGAGGCAGCCCAAACATGAAATGGAGTATGGGAGATAAAGTGAGGCTACCCAGAAGACTATCATACTGAGGAGCTAGTGATCCATGTTACAGGCTGTGCTCTCCAGTGCTACATTGCATAGATAGCACAGCCTCAGGCCCGAGTTACTTTTCCTTGGCTGCAGGATAAACTTAGAAGACTGATTGTATCAGAGGAGGCTGCAGGCAGCTCACACTTGGCACTGGTGATTACATCACTTGTGTGACCTCGTCTTTGCCTAAAGTGAACCTGCAAGTTCTTATGCAAAAGTCCATTTTTTTCATGGTAGAAGCTGTGAACAGAAGAGTTTTCCTCCCAGAAAAGGCCAGAAGACCAATAAAGACTACAATGCTGGTGAACTTCTGTGTATTGTGCACAAATACTGACCAGCAATGCATTCTGTGACACTCTGCCCCTTGGGAGTTTTCACATGGGAAGGACCATGAGCCTATCTATTGTCTTTTTCCTTACTCTGTTAGTCCATTAAGTGGGATTCTCAGAAATACCTTAAAGAGCCTGAGTCCATTTCTTATTGGGTTCATGATTAACATTGACAATAATGGGGTCTAACACAAAAGACATATAAACTTGGTGTTAAACTGCTCTGAACACTAAAACTCCTGCTACAGTTCTGGTAATATGATAGATCTCAGTGGAGTAGAAATATATTTTGTTCTCCTTTAAGAAGTCATTTATAAAATTGATACACATCTCACAAATTTACAAACTTTCATTATAATTCCAATGCTCCCTTGTTCTCAGAAGTATCTGAATTAAATAGCAAAAAGGTTATTTCTTTGAGGTCCCATTTGAAAAGAATTGAATTTAAAAAATATGTTTTGGAGAGCTGAAATGAGCTATAAAAATTTACATAGAAAAATGTTAATTGTCTTTCACTAAAGCATTTCAGTGCAGCCCTATGACTTCAAAACTACTGCAAGAAAGACAATATCCTATCATGTTATTGAACACAGACTTCATCATGTGATCCATGATACATGGATGGGAATAGTGTGCATGTCCCATGACTTGCTATCAACAAAGCACCCTTTGACACTGTCTCCTATAATACTAGTGCTACAGCCAAATATCCAAATGTGCACTAGATAAGGGGGTAAAAAGAAATTGGCTGGAATGTTGATTTCATAGGGTTGCAATTATAAGCACCAAGTTCAGCTGGATGCATCTCTGGGATTGACAATAGGGTGAACACACATTTGGGCAGGTCAGAGTTCACAACTGAAGTGTTTAGGAGCAACACCACAGACAGATTTGCAACACAGAATCATAGATTTCTAGAATGGTTTGGGTTGGCAGGGCGCTTCAAAGATCATCTACTTCAAATCCCCTACCATGGTCAAGGACATGTTTCACTAGATCAGGTTATTCAAAGATCCTATCCAACCTGGCCTTGAACACTTCCATGCATGGGGCGTCCACAACTTTCCTAGGCAACCTGTCCCAAAGATATATGTCATTTCTCTGGGAAATTTCCCCGGGCAACCAGCATATCTCCACTCTCATTATCAAAAATTTCTTAATTTTATCCAATCTAAATCTATCCTCTTTCAGTTTTAAACCATTTTTCTTTGCCCTGCCTCTACAGGCCTTGATAGCAAGACTTTCTCTACTTTTCTTACAAGACCGTTTATATATTGAAAGGCTACAATAAGGTCTCCCCTGAGTCTTCTCCAAGCTGAACAACTTTCAACTCTCTCAGGTCTACTTCATAGGAAACCTAGATGATTCCAGCTTTATGCACAAATTCACCATGAGTGTGGGCAAACTCTGTATCCAGATGTGTTGCAGAGATATACCTCTGGAGATACTAAAACTCAGATGTAAAAGTCCCTGAGTGACTTGATACAATCTGTCTCCCTGGGTGGAAAAACAATGAATATGTAAAATGTCTAAAACCTGAATCTTCCACTCATTACAGTGCAACTGGAAAATGAATTCTCTTGTCGCCCTGTGAATGGTTCAAATATCTCAAATGTATTTTATGTCTTTTAACAGAACGTAAAAGTGAAAACATTTAAAATTTTAAGAAAACATTTTTTTTTTTAATTTGGTCTAGGTCATTTGGTTATGACCTTTAAAAAAATTGTTTCACTAGGATTAGCTTATTTTTCAAAATGTCATTTGTTGGTGAAAAAAAGTGAGGTCTTTCATTTTGAAAAGGTCAAAAAGCTTTGACCTTTTCAAAACTCTTATAAGAAAAAAAACTGTCAAAAAAGTTTGTTTTGTGAATAGCTGAAAGTAGTTGTTACAACAAAACAAGTACAGACCCACTGCTTATATTAAAAACTTTGTAGAATGGTTTTCAGTAAAGACACATGGTCTGACTAAAAAATGTTGATTCACCTTTCTTCTGCCTGCTTAAAGCAAAATCTCATTTATCTCCATGATTAGCTGTAGTCTACCAGACACTGCAACTGCATCTCAGCAAGTAACATAGTTTTACTTCCAACCATAACTGGAAATAACAATTAGCAGTAAAAATGCATCTAACTGTAAATATTTCAATACTTTTAATATTGGGTATAAAGTGCATTGGGTATAAAGAAAAGAAATTAACAAGTTTCTTGCTCCACAACAGTGAGCATTGCTGTCTAACTTGCAATGTTTTTCTCAGCCTGTCAGAACTGCAGCACCTCTGGGCATGACATTTCTCTTGGATGAATGTCTCCTCCACAGTTTGTTAGACATTGCATACTGATGCATTGTTTCCCCAAAGGTGACATCATTACAAGAGGTGTTATCTTTTTCATGTTGTCAAAAACACTGTCCAGCTTTTATTTTAAGCAATCTTCTTCTCTTGTCATTCATTTTATTTTTCCCCTTAATTTCACAGAGTATTTCTTTTAAGAATATTTTGGACATTTATTGGCTCCTTCTGCTACTTGTATAAAATTTCATATATCTTCCCATTCTGAAACCACAGGAATAAATTCTCCACATTTTACCTAATTAATCTTTTTTTAAAAAAAATTTAAGATAATTTTGCTGTTTCCCTAAAAATAGGGTACAGCAACTTACTAGTTCATGTGTCACACTAGTAAGTTAGTTTGGTTGTGTTCCAAACTACTGAAATGTTCTAAACACCCATATTCTGTCCCAAGTTGCTAATTCCATTTCTGAGTTACAGGATCATAAGGAAATAAAAGGAATAAATATTTAAGTAATTTCATTCCAGTTTGTAAACAGCATTTAGGAACTTTTATTCATTCGTACACTTTCCAATTCATTCTAAAGTCACTGAACTTTTCACAGGCCCATAACACTGGCTTGGACTGCCGTATCAGGATTTAAAATTGCAAAGGATTGTCATATAAGAAATGAATTCTTGAGAACTTCTTTAAAAAAAACTGGTAAGATTTTAGCAACATTACCTCAAAAACTATCAAACTGCACGAATCACTTAGGACAGAAAGGGGCATTCGCCTGGCTCATTGCAGACTGTATTAAGAGAAATTAAGAATTTAAATTCCCTGCACCCTCATATAGCAAGAAGGAAGAGCCTGAAGAGCAGCAATTCAAAATACTCAAAGTTAAAGAGAATATGATGTGAATACCTTTTATTTGCTTAGCAAGCAAAGGCAATACAATGGACCAGATGTATAGAAAAGTACAGTCTAAATTGTCCAGAATAACAGGATCAGATACAATGGATCAGATATATCCATAACCGACAAATACAAGCTTAAATTGTCCAGAATAGTAGAGACAAAATGGGGTAAATCTGGCAAAAATGTCCAATGTCAAAACTGCAAAGGACTCTTTTCTCTAGCTTGGCTGCCAATATCTCATGGTTTTGATTTATAGCTGTCCAGCAGTATCCCTCACCCGAGCAAAAGCTGTCAATTCTATCACACTACTATATATAATTATAGTGGTATAGTGACTGCCTGACAAACAACCGACCATTGTGTCTGCAGGCTGTGACAGGGAAACGTAAGAGGAACTACAGGTGGATGCAGGGCTGGAACATGAGGGTCTTCAGAGCTCCTCCTGGGAAAGATCTACCCAGAGGCACCCTAGCCTCTCCCTCCTGCAGCACTGGTGTTCCTGACCTTGTCGCAGCACAGAGAAAGCGTAGATATTCCCAAGTCTAATTGTATAATAATTTTGAGAGTATAATTCTTAGTAGAGTTGTACTGTGTTACTTGAGTACTGAACACACTTGATTATAGTTGGAAAAAAAATCCCTTTTTGGGGTGGGAATTCATTCCCATTTCAATGTGAATGTTATCCAGTTAGGATAACAATAAATTATTTTCTCCACATACATGAGATGTATTTCCTTCTGACTAAGAAAATATTTTGAGCTTATAAACAATTAATTATTTGATGCAAAATTTTCATTTTTTTTTTTTTTTGTCTTAGCATACACTTGTTCTGAATGATGTAGCTATGCAGCACCCAAAGCACCAAATGGTCTTCTGAGGAAAACAAGCAAAAAACAAACAAGCAAAACCATCAAATGTACTGAGTGGAAATTCTGCAGATGTATTACAGACTTTTTAAAGTCTCTCCCTTTTTATGAGATTTTTAACAATATTAGCTGTAATATTAACTGCCATGGAAACTGCTACTGTTGCTGCAGTGACAGCAGCAGTGGTCAAAATGGTGCTTCAGACAGAGAAATGCGAACACAAGCAGTATTCTGCGGCTCAGGGTTTTGTTCTGTTTTGTTTTTCTTGCAGAAATACACCACATGGCTCTGAGATGTTTCAGACTGGCAGAAACCAGCCACCAGCCACCAGCCACCAGCTGTCAGGGACTTGGCACGCTGTTATCATGGCTACTGCTAAAACTGCTTGCAGATCAATCAGTGGGGACTGCAGCAGCATGCACAGACCAAAACTTAGCACAGTACGTCTTTTATTATACTATCTCAGAGTGTCCTGACCCCACCTGGAGTGCTGTATCCAGGTCCTCAGCACAAGAAAGAGTGGATCTGTGGGAGCAGGTCCAAAGGAGGGTCACAAAGAATATTCAAAGAGTGGAGCAACTATCCTACAAAGACAAGCTGAGAAAGCTGAGGTTAAACCTGGGATAGAGAAAGCTTTAGGGAGATTTCATTATAGCTTTCCTGTGCCTTAGGAGGGCTTATAAAAAGGAGGGAGAGCAACTTTTTAAATGGGCAGATAGTGACAGGAAAAGGGGCAATGGTTCTAAACTGAAGAGGGCAGGTTAAAATTAGATATTAGGAAGAAATTTCTTGGAGGGTGGTGAGAATTTGGAACAGCTTTTCCAGAGATGTTGTGGATGCCTCATCCCTGAAAATGTTTAAAGCCAGGTCAGATGGGCTTTGAGCAACTCAATCTAGTGAGAGGCATCCCTGCCCATAGCAGGGATCTTGGAACTAGATAATCTTTAAGGTCACTTCCAACCCTAACCATTCTACAATTCTAGGATTTTATGAATTTTCATTGTATTTGTACTCCGTGTTGCTTCTCTCTTCCTCCCTCCCGCATCCCAAGGAACAACTTGGAATACTTTGTCACCCTGCTCCCACCAGGGCTGAAAAACCAGCCCTCACTTACAACCTGTTTATTGCTTGTATCCCATAAGTAACAGTGGCAAAAGGAAGATCACTACACAGCTCATTTCAACTACACAAACAAATTAACACCAATAATCTGACTTCAGCTGCTCTGTTCAAGGTAAATAATTCAGCCTTTGCCTTCATCTACAGAAGATCTGGAAACAGGAACTAAGAGTTGTAAGAGAGTAAGGAGAATTTCTACCCGTTTGTTTTTGTGTGTTTTATGCCATAATTTCAATAGAAGTAAAAACTGTTATTAAAAAAAAAAAAAAAAAAAAAAAAAAAAAAAAAAAAAAAAAAAAAGAAATACATCACAAATTTCAACCTGCTTACGGTGACTGAGACCAAGGATAACATTTGCAATTTGCTCTCTTTTTTTTTTCAAAAAAAATAACTCAAGTGCAACTTCCAGCTGGGGTTTTACCACTATGCAGGAGGCCTGATTTGCAACAGCTGCTCTCTCCTCCCAGTCCTCACAGCAGGAATGGTCATTCTATAACCAGTGAGGCATAAATCCACAAATCATGCATGAAGGTTGCTCTTGCCATAGTGCTAGCAGGAGGCAGGATGCCACAGAAGCCTGGTTAACATTTCTCAGGAACATTCTTAACCTGGTGCTACCTCAGAGTCCCTGTCTGCACTAGAAGGGGAGGGAAAGACATGAAAGATTTTCAAATCCAGTGAGCAACTAAGCATCGAACAGAAAGCTTAATATAAGGCCTAGGATTTACTGCTGCTGGAGTTTCAGTAAAGGCAGATGTAAATAGGAATCTCATTGGGTACTCTTTTCCTCTAAGTTATGGCCTCAGTGCAGCTCACAGAAGCTATACCATGGTTCATGAAAAAACAACCTAACTGAATTATCAGTATTGTACCTCTCTCAAGAAAGGGCAGCTTAAAAAAATGTAACATCTGACTTTTCTTGGTAAGCAATGGGGGAATGATCTAATTTACAAATATATAGGAATAAAATTTACTTCTGGGATAAGCAAAATGTAATTGAAATATGTTCCAAATGTTACTTCTGTCACTAATTCCATCTGTTATTCAAATTAAATCCTGAGCTGGGAATACCATAAAAATCTGAACAGGGTGCAAACCATCAGAAGCTAATTAAAATAAGTACTTTTTAAGCACTTCTTCTACAAACACTCTATATTTATAAAGTTTTTTTGTTTTGCTATAAAGCAAAACAAATGAACATGAGATGCTCATGACATGGAATCAGTCCCCAGCTAGTTTATGAATCAGCAAAACAAAAATAGATGGAAGTCATATATCAAACAAATTAATATAATCTAATACATATTGTTTTCTTTCTGTTAATTTGGTAGAATAAAACTAATTTCATTATTTTCACTGATTTGACACAGTTGTCTCTTATACAAAGATTCAGTAGCTGGTTTAGTGTAGCTGTTTTTGAAAGCACAATATATCCTAATGACTGACAGGATGACAGAAGAGGTTTGACCTGACTACCACTTTCATAATGAAGCTTCTCTACACATAGAAAAATGTAATTGAAGACTTGTACTACTTCTTTTGAAAGGAATCTTCCGTACTTTGAAACAGTGACCCCAGTAGACATTTTTTTTCCCAAGACTACACACCGACAAGGACAAAAAGGAAAGAAGCTATTTGAAAGAAATTATTTTCATGTTGTAAGATGGCTGTTTTGTCAGAATACTGAATCAGGGATGTTTCATGAAGCTAAAGAAATAGGATTAACTTTTCAAAGTAAAAACACTCTCTATACTAAAAAGACAATAGAAAATAATTCTTACTTTGAGAAGACTATAAATATTGTCTTGTTTGCTGGCTGAATTCTGATTGCTACTGTAATAAATGCTAAAACACATTTTAGAAGCAACATTACATCTTTACAAGTTGAAATGCCTACATGCCTTTTCAATATTCATTATAATTTGCAGCTAAATTCTTAATAATAGAATTATAATTAGTTGCAGTCAATGGCTGCTTCTTAAACTATAAAACAGGTGAAAAGCTGATACTTTCTTTAAATAGATATATCCTATTTCTTAAATTATACAAATGTACCTGCAAGTAATTAATCATTGTACATAATTAAAATTAACGCACAAATACTATTAGATACAATCTGCTTAAAATATGTTGAACCAAATTGTATTGGGAAAATGTTTACTAATCTATCAATTGCCATATTTTCCTCCAGCATTACTTTAATTTCCCTTACTGAGAATAGATCTACCTAGCTCAAGGATCATCTTTCTTATATCCTAAGATTTGAGCTATTACATTGCTCAAATATCATGGGAGAAATGAACCACACAAACAAAAAGTATGTTATTGCATGCGTAACACATTGAGTAACAGTAAGAATATTTTCTCTTTGAAAATCAATTCTACATATATGTTATATATAAGCCATATGATACCATGTTTAAAAAAAAGCTTTAAAATTAAACAGTACAGGTAATTGCTGAAAATCATATATCCTCAACAAGAAAAAAAAAGGCTTTAAAAAATGATATTTTTGAAAAAAACTTGCTGAAATTTTGTTCTATGAGTTGTGATCTAAGGTCCATCAAATGGTTTTGGCTTTAAGGTCATCACCTCCTACATAGAAAAACTTCCACTAAATTAATGGAATTCTGCATGGGCAAAGACCCTTAAGATTCCTGCATTAGTGTATTATGCCCCATTTGATAAGTGAGAAAGTAATGACACAGAAAATGGTAATTATTTTGTTTGGTCTACACTCTCCTAAATGGCTGAAAATATCTTCCATTTTAAATTGTATTTGTCATAAAACCTGTGTCTTTAGAACTATATTTTGACCAACATTAAAAATCAAAATAAAGCAAACAAGGTGACAACTTAATTATGGTTTTAGGTTTGTCTTGTAGGCTTGTATATGAAGTCTTCAATTATAATGAGAAAATCATGGGTCCTCCAGATAAAGCTGCCATAGCAAAGTAACAGCTCTAAGTTCTCCTTTTTTAAAAAACAGTAGGAAAATACCAGCTCTACCAAAACACAAAACATCAATCACCTAGGCACAACTGTGACCACCACCCAGGTGGCAGAATGACGCAGCACAGCTCTCATGACAAAAAACCCCCTATGTTGTTTACTATCAAGGTTTATTACTGAGGCAAATCAAGGCTGAACTCTTCTTCTATAATAATCTTCACAATGTCAAAGTTCCATCTACAGTTTGTATTTCTAAACACTGGAAGAAGGACATTCATAATGGAATGTGCACTAGAAGGCATAAAAGTCTTTCATATAGAGATGATTCTTCCTTTCTTCCTTTCTTCCTTTCTTCCTCCCTTCCTCCCTCCCTCCCTCCCTCCCTCCCTCCCTTCCTCCCTCCCTCCCTCCCTCCCTCCCTCCCTCCCTCCCTTTAGTTTTCTGAGCAGTTTGTATATAATCAAGGTGTTGAGCTGCAAGCACAGAAGGCCATGCAAATAAGACCAAGGCAGATGCACAAGTTTTACACACTTTAATTATGTTGTAGGGCTTCAGAGGAGTTTGGCTCCAGTTTCTGATGCTTCCATGCCCTGTCTTCTGTTCCAGTGTGGATGTTAAATCGTGCTGAAATGGATCGTGACCTAACTTTCATGCCAGTTGATCTGGCTGTAGCTGTTTTTGTGTAACTAATTTAAAAAGATTGATTGTTGGTTAATTACATTAATGAACTGAACCAACATGGGCACAGACCAGAGCTCAGCAGCCTCCTAAATAGTCATTAAGAATAGACATCTATCTTTTTACCTGCTTGTACAGCCTCCTGTTGGGTGGCAGAGTGTGTGGAATCGTAATTCTGAAGGTTAAACGACTTAGGGACGTAATCACAGACTGTTCACCTCTGCTCCCCCTCTGCCCATATGGCCCTGCTCGTCACAGTCAAAGTCCATTTGGACAAAGTGTCTGTTGAAAGGTCTCCAGGACAGCAAGTCTGGTGGTTTCAGCTGGCTTCCTGGCAAATGCCAGCGTGTGTTATAAATCCACTGAAGTTCCCTGTTGAAAGGAATCTGTGGATTTAAACAATTTTGAAATAACTTCTTTCCCAATTAGGGTAATTCATGTTTATCAAGGTGAAAGTGTACTAAGCAGAACAGTTCACTTTTCTCTCTAGCCAGCTCATGAATATGAAGAAAGATTGAATCAATAATACATTTCTGTAATTAAATTGGAAAGATGAAACGATGGAGTTCTTGTTGTAGCAAGTGGTCAATGGAAGATGCATTTCTGTGTGTTTATCAGTGCTGGCCTTGCAGCCATTCACCACATTTAGGTGGGGGCTGTGCAAGTGTTGCCAGGCACACAAGGGCTTTACAAAAGTACTTTAAGAAGTTAATAAAATGCTTGAGAGAGGGATATTGGTGCATTTACTAACCTAACTTGAAAATATTACACAGTGGATAAAGGCAATGGAGTGCATTTTATTTGCAGTCCATTGGTGAAGTTTGTGGACGTACTATTATATATCCTTTGGCATTATTAGCACATCTGGTTTCCAAATTTAGTCAAACCAGGAAGGACTTCAGCTGAAGTTAATAAGTGTGTTGCCACTGGCTTGGGCAGAAAGAGAACTGAAGCAGGGCTGGATATTATGAAAGATGGTGAGAAAAATCCTAGTTATTTGGGAAGTCAAGAATGACAGTACTTTTACACTGATAGCCTGGGAGAAGATATTGGTCTCGATGTCTGAGAGGCTGTTGTCAGAATCTTCAAAGGTGTCAGTGTTCTGCAAAGCCTGATCCAACAGCTGCTGAAACCAAGGAGTTGTCGTAGGGATTTCAGTCCCCTTTGGGTGATGTTGTAGGTGCCCTATGAAGTCTGCTTTTCAAGGAGGCTGTTTTGTATTCCAGATTCAACCAATTAAACAAATTAACACTGAGTGGGGGAAGTAAGTCAAAGAAAAATGGGATTGACCTGCAGTCATATGCTACAGGCTGAAAATCTGCTTTCTTCATTTTCAGCTCCCTCACTGATATGTCATTGAAATGGTTTGAAGTGACAAGAGAGGAGACTTAATGCTGAGGGGTGTTTGGAGACTGGTACTGCTTCCCCACTGTCCCAGAGGCTTCTGTGGACTGTTGAGGGGTGAACACCTGAGTGGTTGCACAAGGGATTTCAGGCATTGGTTCATGATACCTTAAAAATACTTTAAATGAGAGGCAAAGAAGTTGTGAAATTACCCATATGCAAATAGCATTAAATTATGGGTTTATGTAAGATCTTATGTTTCAAACTAATTGAAAGACAGAGGCCACTGCTGCAGGAGAAAATATGAAAAGAAAACTATACTGAAACATAAAAGTGTTTCTGATCAAGTAAAATTCTGTTTCTGTTGAATGTTTTATTTTGTTCCAGTCACATAAATTACCATCTTTGAAATACTAAAACTCCCACAATCAGCTTTTTATAACAGAAAATAATTTACATTTAAAAGGTTTAACTGAAGCAGCTAAACCTTAGTGATGAATGTGCACATTCGGCAATAAAACAGGGAAACAGCCCATGTCTTGGAACCCATAGCTGCTATATATAATTTTAATATTACAAAGAACTAAATACAGTCTAGTGAGTGCTACAGGTATGCACTGAGATATTTTCTAGTTCCTGGGAAATGTATTCTTAAGGGTATAAAGTACTGACACAGAGCCTTGGAAATCTCCTTTAGCACTGATGGATTCTGTGATGAGAAGCAGCGTGGTTTGAATGCATTTCATCCTCCACAGGAACTTATGAACTTGGTCACATTGCCATCATTAGAAACCATTTCTTTCTCAGTGCAGTAGCACCTCTCTTCCATCTTGTGGTGGGCACCAGGTACCTGCCAAAGTCACTGTTCCAATCCCCTTCCTCAACTGACAGGGGAGAGAAAATGCATCAAAAGGCTAGTAGGTAGAGATAAGGATGGGGAGAGATCAATCACCATTTACTGTCATCAGCAAAACAGACCTGACTAGGGGAAATTCAATTTATTACCAATCAAATCAGAGTAGGGTAATGAAAAATAAAACCAAATCTTAAAACTACTTTCCTTTTACCCCTCCCTTCTTCTCAGGCTTGACTGCACTCCTGATTTTCCCTCCCTCCTCCATTCCAGGGGCACAGGAGCATGGGGAATGGGGGCTGTGGTACATTCATCCTACTTGTCTCTGCTTGTCCTTCCCCCACAGGGGCAGGAGTCTTCATGCTGCTCCCCTGCTCCAGTGTGGGGTTCCCTCCTACAGGAGACCAGTAAACCTGCTCCAGTATGGGCTTCCCATGAGATCTCGGCCTTCTCTGGGCATCCCCTGTCCCACGGTGATCCTCCATGGGCTGCTGGGGCACAGCTCCCTCACCACCTTTTGCACCAGGGGCTGCAGCAGCTCCTGCTCCTCTGCCTGGAGCAGCTCCTGCCCCTCCCCTTGTGACCTTGGTGTCTGCAGGGCTATTTCTCTCACATCTCACTTCTCTCTCTGGCAGGAGGTGCTTTTGCACAGGGCTTTCCCCCCACTCCTTCTTAAATCTGTTTTCTCAGAGCCCCCACCCCTGTTGTTGATGGGCTCAGCTTTGGCTATCCTGGCGCTGCAGGAATTGGCTCCACTGGATTTGGGAGAAGCTTCTGGCAGCTTCTCACAGAAGCCACCCTGTAGCCCCCTGCTACTAAAACCCAATATACATCTTTAAATAATGAAAGAGAAGAGGGAGACAGTATTTTCATTCTGCAGGAACCTTGTCACCATCCTGGAAGACATTGCAGCAGTTGTCTAAAAGGACCACAAAATAGCAACAGAAATTAGAGATAATGATTTCCTTCTCAGAATAACTAGTATGTAAGGCTTGTCTTCTCCCTGTCACATACATTCCTGATTTATCTTCTCTTCTTCTTCCCTACTCCCTGCATTAAAGGGGAGTGGGCCATTGCTGCTATAATGCTCTTATTCCCTGCTAGAGCAAAGATATATTTCAGTTTTATGCTCTCCTCAAATGTACTCAGACATATGGAAGAAATATCTTACAGGTGTTTGTATTCTTGCAGAGGCTCCAGAGAATTGAAAACCCTCTGTATTCCAACAATAATCTTTCCCTTGACCTAGTGTGCTTTATATCTCATGTGGGAGACTGAGTCCTGCCATTACTGGAGTCAGTGAGAAAATGGGTGGAAGTTTCAGCAAAACGAGATGAGACCCTGGGTGTTAATTGTGGGGCTGCAGGGCCCCATCGTGGGAGCAGCTGTGCACAGCTCTGTACAGAACTCGGCCCCTCTGACAGAGCCACACGTGCCCTGACATCTACAAGATTTGCCTGGGGGATTTGGTCCTTCCTGTAATTAATATCAGAAAGTAAATTAGCTTTATATTGCCCTTCATATCAGACCTTTCAGGGGTCTCCTGTCCTTTTAATTTAGCCTGGATCTCTGTGGGAAAAACCCAGTAAAAACACACCGGTGTGGTGATTAGTAAGCACATTTTATATAATTACAGTGTTGGCATCTCAGGGGGGAAATGAAAGTTTGTGCTGTCCCTTTAACAGGACAATTTGATAATCCTCTTAGCATTTTCTCCTTTGGCTGATAATATTTCACACAATTTTACTTTGTAAAATATTCCTAAAGGGAGGCTTAAGCAATAATGCACAGATTATGGAAATGACTCTCATTAAATATAGGCAGAGACTTCAGCAAAGCCATGAACTGCTTCGAAACATGTAACCCCCATTAGGAGCTTCATTTAAATGTTTATTCACGGAGCAGTAAATGTTTATTATAGAACATTTTATTGAAACATAAATTAAAGAACCCTAATTATACATATCACAAGTGTTCAAACAATATGCATTTATCAAGACTTAACTAAAGATCAGAGGTGAGGGGAATTGCAGTTGTGTTTTCATTTGCATCTCAGCAACACCAAATTTGCACAAAAATACCTGGGCAAAGTGACCCTGATGGAAGGCAAAGGCACAGGGCCTCAAGGCAGGTGCTCTCCTGCTATCCCTGTGTCTCTTGGAATTTTTTCTAAGCCTTCTATAGTTCACATATTTTGGAGTCAGTTTCTCACAGATTTTCTTGTAAACAAAGCAATGTTTTTGTAACTGTCTATATTGTTTACATTCTTCTCTTTAAGAGGGACAATTGATAGACACTTTCTCAGACCAGTGGAATTGAAGAGGTTGAACCTCAGTCTTCCAATGTAGTCTCATTTCTGGAAATCTATGTAAACTGGAAGTGAAAATTAAACTTCCTCTTTTCCCGCTTCGACTCAGCTGTGGTGTCTGCGTTTCTCTTGTGACGGTAGTGCGTCATCCCTGAGTATGTACCACCTTTCAAAGTAGCTTCAGAGGCACCTTCAGTGGTCATTCCCATCTGTAAAAAAGGCTGGGGACTGCCAGGGGTTTGGCTTGTTTTTGCAGAGTTGCTGTTCCTGCAGATCTGCCCGTCCTCCCCTGTGAGGGCTCTAGAGGGGATGCACAGTGAATAATGGCAGTGGTGGTCCTTGACCTGACCTTCCAGCCACCGTCCAGAGACCCTCATTCCTAGACTTGCAGACTGGCTTAGGGGTCAGGGAACACAAGTTCAAAGAATCAACCTACCTTTATTTCCAATTAGTTTATTAATTTGCTGCATTTCAGAGGCTCTCTTATGAGATGTTCAAGAGATGTACATTCAGATCACCACTTCCAATAAACAGTCTTATTACCCTCATTATTGTGCCAGTTTTCTTAGGTTTCGGACTGAAGGGGAGGGGTTGGCACTTCTCTTGCAAATGCTAAAGTTGCCTTCAGCCATGGAAGTTATAACTACAGAAATCAGGCAGGTTAAAAAATATTTCTGTGCTTGCTTTCATGAGGTCCTACATCCCTTTTCTAGCTCACCCACAGCTCATTTCTTTAAACTTCATAGCAGTTGACATATGCATTATTTATTGAGAATGCTGAATCTTCACATTTCTGAATCTACATGTTTAAAGATACACTCTGCTGCAAGACCCCCACTTGGTCCACCTTCTGATACATTTGCAAATTCTCTTCATTTTGTTGCTTTCCAAAGTACGTGTTTTCCGTGCTGAGCAACTAGCTTATACTTACTCTTCCAGAGCAAATCCATGGCATTAGTATTGGTAGGGATCATTGCAAAGCTTTATTTTCCCTCCTAACGGTGTGTGTACAGCACAGTGCAATGCAGATTTACACAAGTGTCAAAGGCCCTCTCCAGCTTGGTAGCACATGAACAGCCTGTGTGGCCTTTTCTCCCAAGACTTCCAGTTTCTTGTTTGCTTTGTTTTGCAATCTCTTTCTGCACATCTTTGATTCACAAAATTTTGACCACTGCCTTCATTCTATCAATATCTTCAACCCTCCCTGTTTTCCAGTGGCTCTTCTAGTCCCCCTCACATCTGTCTCTGCTGTTTCCTCTGCTGCTGCCCTGGGCATTCTGAGACAGATGTGGATTTCCTTGTCCTTCCCTTGCAAGCATCAATCTGTTTCCCTGCACCTCCTGCTCTCAAACCTGGCAGACTGTGCCACTCCTTTCCATCTGTATCATGTCCTTATGCTCCTCATGATATTGGAAAACCCAACCTCAGTTTTGTGTTTTAATAAACCAGGGCCAAAGGTGCTAGAGGAGTGTGTCAGGCCGTGCAGCCTCCCTGGGCTTGCAGCAATCCTCACCCCCAGCACGGCAGAGCTGCCAGCTGGGGAGGAGACACTGAGGGCCTGCATCTGTGCAGCCTCATGGACAGGGCTTTAGGAAAGCTGGAAAAGAAAGTGCTGATTCCTAGAAATGGGGGAGTTTTGTAGGAAAGGAACGGTTTCAAGCAGTTTCCTGTCATGTTTTATTATTTTATGAAAATTAGCTCCTTTAAAGTGATCTGTCTTTGACTAATTTATAACTCCTGAAATGGGAGGAAAAGAAACAGTACTAATGTTGGCAATAATTTTGAAGGCTATGAAAATTGAGTGTTTTAATTGTCCAAAGCTCTTCTCCTAATATTGGATAGGACTTAAATTTTTTTTTTTAGATTTGTTTCTCCAACTCAAACCAATTCAGGACTTGGAAAAACATCAAGAACTCATAAATATTCACAGCATAGAAATTGTTTTCCCAGGAAGATGTCTTTGCCTGGACTTGCAGGTCAAGGCCCCTGGAAGTGGGCTTTCAGTGCCTAGAAAGAGCAGCTGGACCAGGTGTGCCTGTGGCTGGTGACACGCTGGATTTTCAGGGGCAGCAGAGGGAGTGCTTTCTGTTAATGAGCTGTGGATATACAGGCAGGGCTTTCCATGGAGTAACTTTGCAACAGGGACAATTGAGCAGTTAATCAAGAATAGCAAACAAGGGCTCCATGGAAGCCCAGTTTACAGAGAGAACAAAATTGCCCTATTTTTCATGTGGCTATCTCTGTATTATGGCTGATTTTCTTTATTGCCCACTAACAGTCTTAGTTGGAGAATGGTTATTAGTTTGGAATTTCCACAGTTAATCTGGTAGTTTAGAAGAAACATTATCACAGCCTCCCATGGGAAGCCCCTGTCTCTGTAGTGGACAGGGCACTTTGCAGCAAGTGAGGTCTTGCCTGAAAACCACCATCCCTTTTCCCAGCAAACTGGCAGGTGAGTGTCATCTGGCCAGCTGCTCTTGCTGCCTGGAGCTGCTGATTCCCTTCCTGCCCTTCCTCCTGCCTGGCCACAACCACAGCAGATCATGGCTTTTCCTGTCCTGCTGCACCATGAGGCTGTGGAGACCCACAACTGCCAGGCTTTGACAATAGAAAGAATGAGAAGTAGCAAGGCAAAGGACGAAGCTGCTGAAAGGCATCTGGTTTTGCTGTGTGAAGGCAGAGCTCAGCCATGTTCTGCTTTTGCAAATGTAGGGGGAACAGCCCTTCCTCTCCTCCTGTCCTCAGGATTGTGTGACCCTTTCTCAGATTTTATGTATTTGTACTATTAATTTTTCTAGCCTGCTGTAAGAACATTTACTGCTAATAGACCCTGGGTGCTGAGCCGCTCATGTACGGACTATTATCTCCCTTCCAACTGGAAGCTGAGCTTTGTTGCTCTGCTAACCAGCACAGCAGCTGAATGAACACAACACAATGTCCATGAATTATTGCAGGCAACGCCCATGTCCTCCCCAGTGGTGTGTGGCAGGGTCATCTGCTCTTCACTATTCTGGTCTCCCTGGGAAATCTCTTTCAGTGTCTATTTTTGTCTAGTATTTTCATTTTAAATCCAGGGCAGTGGTGACACATTGGTTATTTGACCATAATTCAGTATATAAAACCAGCTATAACCAGGAACATTGCTTTCTGCATGGCCTTGAGTGCTGAAGTAAAACTCACCTGACCTGAATGCTTGTTTCTCCAACAACACATGCTCCAGGTCTTTTGGCTGAGACTTTCTGGGCATTTTGCAGCCCTGGTTCACTGGAGAGCAACTTTAGTCATGCAATCCCACAAATGCCTGTGATGTGGCCAGATTTGGCAGTGGCAGGATGAGAGTGCCCATGAGCAGCCCTGTGCTCCCACAGTCCTGACTGGAATGTCATGGAGCTCATCAGAGCAACCTCTTGCTGCACTAGGAGGCCAGAGTCATCACATCCAGGCTCTGGCTCATTAGTTCCCTGTGGCACTGTAGATTTGTTCCTTGTAGTACATTTTCTAATGCTCTTGTCATTCTGGGTATAAAGGTCTTGAAAAAAAAACTTCTCTTATGAGTGATTTTGCATCACCTGATAATTCTCACCATTAGGAGTTTCTCAAACTGAGATTTTATTTACAGTGTGAAGCAGAGGGAGCTGCAGTTCCTTCCCTAGAAAACTGTCAGTCTAATAATTTTAATATTGAAGATCTTATAAAATCCAGCTCTCACAGCCTCTTTCCAGCTGTTCTAGATACCCCTGACTGGAAATCTTGCCCCAGTATCAGAAGCAACTAGCAGGGCTCAGGCATCTCTAACTACACAGGGACCCCCACCTGGGGAACTTCTGCTGTGTTCTGACGTTGTCACGTTGTCACAGCCAGCGTGTCAGTGTCCTGCTTCCTCCATGAGTGCCTGACGAGCAGGGAATGGAGCTAAGCAATGCAAGCGTGTGCCTGCATTTTTCTAGCCTGATGTGGGTGATATTGATTGGTCCATTAATGTAAATGTCTTGGCTGTTGTGTGTTGCTTTCCTTGCTTATTAATCAAAATAATGCAAAATGAGGGGAAAGCAATTTTTTAGGAAAAAGATGAAATACCATCCACAGTGATTGAATACAGCCTGCTGGAATGTGATGGGGCTGTCTGCCACCCACCCAGCATGAGGATCCCCACAATAACTGGGGGGAAAAAAATTGAAATGCTTTATTTTGACAGTTTTGGTCAATGTTTAGATGTTTTCTGTTCAAGCAGTGTTTTGATGGAAGATTTGCCTAAATCTATTTGTTTGGTTAAAAATAAAAAAGCATCCTAGTGTTTTGATTGCATCTGACATGTTGCAGTCAATTGCAAATGTTTTTTTCAGATGTGCGGGGTTTTGTTTTGCTTGGAAAACAAATGGAAGGAAACAACTTTAATTTGTGGGCACCTTGAAGATATTTTTGTTACTGCCATTTAGGGAGACCTCCCTGTAGCCAGCAGTGGATGCAAAACACTGAGAATAAACAAAACACCTGGGATGTGAATATTCCCAATGAACCAATTCACAGGTTGGAAATTGAGCTGGTGCTTAAGTGCCTTGGTGCATTGAGGCTTTAGCAGTAACAAATAGTACTAAGGAGTAAAAATGATCAATTAAAGACCTCCTAATGAATCAAAGTATCAGGCACTCTGAGTTGAGAAGGCCAGAAGCTGAAAGGCAGATTAGAGAAGGTGTGAAATCTCTCTGGTCAGTGTTTCTGACTACGTGATAGCCACAGTTCTGTGCTGCTTGTATTTCTTGGTAAAACTGAAGAGAAGGGAAATACATGAGACACTGTTGCTGATTGTCTTTGCTTCTGTTATACAAACAGTGGGGAGAATCCAGATATTTGTTTCTTTTCCATACACAGAATTAAAAAAAAAAAACAAAAACAGATGACTGGAAAAAATGACTCTCTTTTAAATTGATTGTTGTTACCTCAAACCTTGGGAATATTCATTTGCTTTGTGATGGATTCTGCTATGCAGCCTGGCAGTGTGTGAGAACATAATGCTTGTAGTAAAGGTGACTAACCCCTGAGAATGTCCCCACCGATGCCAAGTGGCCCATATGCTGTCATAAACACTTTTTTTTTTCTTTTTTTAATTTTTTTTCACACTGATCATAAGAGCCCATTTTGGGTAGAAGATCACATTAGGCTCATTCATTACCTGCTGTGCTGGTCTGTGCATCTGCAGTGCAGCATCTCTGCACTGAGCTTTGGACTCCATCCCTGCGTGCATTCTGATATTCCAAATCGTCTGTCACGGGTATAGAGATCTCCTCCTGCATGTGGCCTGGAGCATTCTGCACCAGAGATAAAAATTGCACTTAAAGGTGGCTAAACTTCTGGGGAATATGGGTTTTGATAGCTGATATTAGAGTTTATATATATTGTCAAGAGAAATTCCTGTAAATTGATACTTGTAGCAAAGCTATCATTCCTTGTAGCAGAAGAGAAGGAAACTGACTGGCAGATGAACTGACTCTGTTCTTATGAATAAATTAAAAATCTAATGAGAACAACAGGTGTGAGACAGTAGTGAAATTTTACGGTATCCCTGCAAACTTTAATCTACACTTTTATTTTTCTTGAAAGTCTGTCCAAAAGCAAAATTTCAGGCCTAGGGCTACTGAAGACAGTCTTTAAAGTTGCTTTGTGATTTTGAGCAATACATCATACGAGCAGTGATGTTCAGATGATACATTGCACTAATACATCACAGGAGCACTTTCGCTCTTATGATATATTAGTATAATACACTATCAGAACACTATCACTGATATATTACTCAAAAACACAGTTTCTGACCCTCAAGATTCACCCTCGTCTCTAGTCTGAACACACTGAAAGCTGTGGATAATGATAAGAAATCACGTATTCAGTTTCTCTAGGGTAAAGCTGAGAAAAAAAAATAGTGTGGTATTCAGAATATTTCATTAACTGAAACATCCTTGTGTTTTCATTTTATTCACTGAGCAAATGTTATTATGGATAGAAGCTAACACAATATAGGTGAGTTTGATTTTTCTTACAAATAGCCTAAGAAAACCTTTTTTGATTTCATATTTCATTATAGACTTAAGCCATGTTTTGAGAATGTTTTGATGAGGTGCAGGAGTTTCAGCTGATTTCTACCTCATCAAATTGAATCAGGTGCAAGCTATCTAAATTCTATGCAAACCATTTGGTGCTGTTTCTGATACAGTAATTTTTTTAAAAGGATTTATGCACCATCTAAAAAGATCTGAAGATGCATAAATGTGATCTATCACTCAGATTATTTGTTGCCTTTCCTCACTGAGGTGTTGGGGTTTTTTTTTCCCTGAAGAATTATCCTCAGTTGTTGTTTTTCTTTACTCAAGAATGAAAGACAAAGGGAAAAAGAGAAAAGAATGCATTGTGATGTTAGTAGCTGAACTTACTGCAGAAAAATATTTTTCCCAGTAGAGTTTGGGTCTTGAGGATCTTGCTTTACCCTTTCTTTATGGTATAAGGAGAGTGTCAGAAAAAAAGGAAAGGTAATAGCAATAACACAACATTAAAGTGCCAAGTCATATATTTGTATTCTTGCCCATAGTTTTGTTTGCTTTCCCCAGATAACACCAGCACTTTTGGCAAAAACACATCACCATCCACCTCCTTCCCAAGCTGGGTAACCCAAAGCTGCCTGTGCAGCTCAGCCCTCAGCTCTGCTACCCCATGGGCAATGGTCCCATGCCAGGAGAGGGACATACTTTGGGCTCTGCCAAACTGGGCTCATAATCCTTGTGCCTCACAGGTTTTGGGCCACCCGGCGCTCTGCCCCTGCAGCTGTGTCCCCAGCATGACTCTTCTGCCCCCACAGGCTTCAGTTTGTTCTATTTGGGCTACAGCCTCCAGGGAGGAAAGGAAACATTAAAGTCTTTTTAACCTTGTGAGAGGCACTGTCCTCTTCTGTCAGCCTTTGTACCCACGTGCTGTCCATGGTGTGGCAGCAGCTCCTCTGACCCCAGGCAGGAGCTCTGAGCCCAGGCTGCCCACATGAGCTCTCTACCTCATCCTGTCTCCAGCACTTTCTTCTTCCCATCTATTCCAAAGACACAACACTCAGCTCCAAGGGACATTGTTATTTCAAAGCTGTGGCTAAATATGTCTCTGACTGACAACTATGAATAATTCCACAGAGCCCCTAAACTTCCAGGCATTTCACTCTGAAGCTCATATAATACACCAGGGCTGCTCTCTCATGTTTTTCATCTTTTATATTCTCCAAAGAGTTGAGATACAGTTATGGAACAGGTTAATGTATTTTCCTCTGAAAATAAGGCTGTGGGAGCCTGTGCACGGTTCCTTGTGTGTGTTGAGAATAATGCTGACAGTTCAGAAAAGAAAGTCATGAACTCAATAATCACCATTATTTTGTTTCACGTTTTCAGCATGTTCATGTCCATGTGCTGCCAAGGAGGGCTGGAGACTTCAGCAGGAATGATGATGTCTATGAGGAGGTAAGAGTTACACTCCATTCCTTCTTCAGAGTTGGTTTTGTTAGTAAATTGCCTTAATGGTCCAGACCCTCCCATGGGTGTAGGGATGGAATCTCTGCATTTTTATTGCTTGCAAAGATCCTGTGACAGCACCAAGATCTATACTGGGGTCTCCTTGTGGGCTCCCTCTCTGAGGGAGGATACAGTTGACACCTTTGGTCTGTCACTGCACACAGGGTGCATCTCTACAAATAGTTGTGTTCTCTTCTTTTGAGGGCACAGGGAAGAATGGTGACCACGTGGTCAGCCTGGCATGCAGGGAGGGTGTCCTACGCCGGCTGCTTGCCCAGGGTGCCAAACCTCCCCATTCCAACCAGAGAAAACACAGGCAGCTTGTTACAACTCAATCACAAATTGCCTTCTGGCCTGATTTTTGTAGGGATCTGCTCAGCTCTGGACAAATCACATTGTAGCCCCAAAGACAGAAATTAAAGAGCAACTCTGCATATAGATGGAATATCTGCATGTGTGCAGACTGTGCAGCAGAGCTCATGAGCTGTTCAGTGTGACTGAATCACTGGCTTTTGTTTAAATGAACAATTGTACTGGCATTAACAAAAAGTTTTCCCCAGTTTGACAGCTGTCACAATGATTCTATGAAAAAATCTCCCTATTGTTAAATTTACAGCTTGTTCTTCGTGGGTTTGGTAGGATCCTCTATCTGAAATATGACATCTCCTCCTCTTCCTGAAAGTAATTAATATAAACTTGTTCAGTGCTACTGCAATACCATCTGCTTGAAAGAGACATCATGACATTTTCTGCTTTTATATTTTTCCTTTGTGATATCTACATGATGACAAGTCCCCACTCACAAAAAAATGGTGGTGTGTTTTAAAGATTTTCAATTACTTAAATATGCAAAAATGGAGAAGAAAGCATATTACTGACAAGTTATATGAAGTGTAGTGCCTGAAAACCCCACTAATGAGAGTAAAAGCTTAATGAGACTGTTCAGCAAGGAGATCCAATGGAAATAAATGATGACAATCTTTACTGGTGTGGTGGTTAAAAGCAGTTGAATGAGACAGAAGTTAACAGCAAAAGGGTTGTCAGGCACTAGAAAAGGCTGTTCAGGGAAGTGGTGGAGTCACCATCCCTGGAGATGGGGCTCTCAGGGGTGTGGGTTAGTAATGGGCTTGGCAGTGCTGGGTTAATGGTTGGAGTCAGTGATCTTACAGGTGTTTTCCACCTAAGTTATTGTATGGTTCTATGATCTTTCCTTTTCACATGTGTTGAGGGGTTTCAGATGTTGCATCAACTCATCAAATCTCTTTCCATTTCTGTCATATTCAAAATTCCATTTGCTGCTTTTTAAACACAATTATTTCTCCCTTGTTACAGCTAAAAAGAAACGGGCAAAACTCTAATGAACTAGACTATATATTTAGTGGTGTTAGATGCAAAAGGATGGCAAATTGGGGAAGAATTTCTTTTTTATTTTGTCATTTCCAATTACAGCAATTGTAGGTGTTGCTTTTAGCAAACAGGAAGCATAAATATTTAGACATAGATGTGATAATGTATCTTTTAACAGAAGACTGTATAGCCTCAGAGTCTAACTAGCTATTCTTGAACACCACAGAGCTAACACACTTTTGTACAGACTGTAGCTGAAGAAAGATTTAAATTTTTTTAGGATGCCAGGGAAAAAAACCACAATTGCTGCCATAAAAAGTTTGGTGTTGAGTTCTATCACTGTCTGGATTGAGGATGGAGGGACTTAAGCAATTTGCTATCATAAGTGAATAAAGCCATTTTGAAAAATGAAAAAGGGACAAATTATTGAAAATACAGCTGACTTTGGAAATAATTTGGAGCTTATGTCAGTACAGCAAAAACATTTTCTATAATGCATCTCTGTGTGATGTCAGCAAGTCATATCCTTTTAACAAGAAGATGCTTTAAAAGATTTAGGAAGATACGTAGATCATGGTGGGGCAACAGGCTGGAAATCAATGAGGGATAAAGTAGCATTAGGTGAGATGTGGGTGCTGGAGAGAGCTTTAAATCTGTTTTTCATGAAATTTGTAGTTTAAAAATCCAAAACCGGTTTGTAAACGACATTTCATTTCCATGTATTTGAGTGATAGACAGAGTTGTAGTTTAGGCAGCAAAGACCACCTTCCAAAATCATCCCAATGGCCTTTTCCTTGTAAAATGTGACGTGGAGGCTGATCAGCCTCCACAGTCTGTGCAATTGTAAAGCACACCTAGGAGAAATTGTGCATATTGCAGTTCCTGGTTTAGCTAGCACAGCTAAAAGTTTAACAGCAATTGGGAGCAATTTTCACAGGCTCTGGCTCAACAGGTCTTTTGCAAGCCTCTTTCTATCTGTAAATGCCTTTGAGCTCTCCAAGCTCTGCAGTTGTCGTCTGTATATGCTCAGCAGATTGCTGATAAATCCCACTGCTCTTCGTGTCTGACAGTGAAAGGAATGCCCAGATGCTGAGACATCAGTCCTCTTAGGAGACTTGCAGAGTTGAGACAGCCAGAAAGTACTTGCAGACTCTCACTGTGTGCTTAATTTCTCCCATTCAGTTTTGGAATGACCACTCCTCTAATGGAAAAGGCAGAAGAAAGCATATCAGGTTGTTTCCTGCTTAGTCTGTTTACTGGGCTCTGAGATCTTCAGGCTTTTGGCTATGAAACTCTGGCACAGACCTGTTTAAAGCAGCTTTTAAATGTAAAGAGTATAATTAAAGGTAAGGTGTTTCTTAGCACTTGTATTTTAGTCAGGTATTTGATGGACACAAATGTCTGCTGATTTCTGGATATATTTTTAGAACTGTAGTAGTGAAAAATTAATTATAGAGGGAATAAAAGAGGGTCTGACACTTATTTCACAGCACCTTCTCTAAGGCATTCCTTGGTAGAATGTGTCACTTAATATTTTAGCATTTTTTACCTCAGTGCATATGAAAGAAGTCACTGCATGATTTTTCTGAGATACAAAGAGAATCATTAATAATAATAATAATAAAATCTGCATTTAATATTTTAGATGTAATTCCTCTGCATCTTTGCAGGGCTACTTCTTGGAAAGGTATTTCCTGGGAAGCATGAGCTATCCACTCTCTGGGCTCACTGTAGTGGAAAGCTAAAGCTATAGTTTATCAGTTCTTACATTTCTCTGCAATTATTTGAAGTCTAATCCTGCATGTGCACATGCCAAAGCTGAATTGGTCTTACAGGGTTTTTTTATAGGATCAGGCCCTTCATCTTTTACTATTGCTTGATTACTTTTCTCATCTTCATCTTGAGTAGTTCTCATTCATTGATTCATTGTATTTCTTGGACAGCAGAACAATAGCAGCTAAATATTAGGAAAACTTTCCATTAGAATAACTCTTTATGCCTCTGTGTTTTCTGTTTGGTTTGAAAGAGGTTGTATTTCAGATTTATTAATCAAGGAACTTAAAAGCCTCTTATCATGTGGTTACTTTCTTTGAAGTAGATGAGTTCTTTGCTATTACTGGGGCATGTCACAGTGACTGATAAGAATTTGGTATGAATGAACATCTTTACTGTGGAACAGCCCCCTGTGTTGTTGCACTCAGCACAAGTACTGCAGTTGTTGGAGGTCATCATGTCCAAGACGTTCAAGAACATTATCCTGAAAAGTCTCAGCACTTCCAGGCATCTGTGGGCAGCCCTCATTCAGTGGGTGTTTGAAAAGTCCATAACACAGCCTGTCCCTGGTCTCCTTACTGCAATATAAATAACATTCATCATCCTTTAGGTTGGCAGGTAATAGTTGTACTGGCCCAGAGACGATGGGGCTTTCTCAGAAAGGAAGACTCAATCAAAACTCCACACTCCTGTTATGAGTGCTGACCTCAGTAAGTTAATTCTGAGGCTGACAGATTTGGATGGGTAAGGGCAGCCTGGCCTCTCAGTGAAACCCTGAGCATCCCTGGCATGCTGAGGTGAGTTTTGTGGTGCACACCCCTGTTCCTCCCCAGAGTCTGTGTTTCACTAGGTGCCTGCAGCCTCCTGTAACAGATGCAGCTGCCACAGTGATGCACATCCAGGGCTGTGCATGCAGGGCAAAGAGTGCCCAGCCCCTCACCAGCCTTGCTCTCCTGCCCACCTCATTTCACTGCCTGTCTGCAGTTCCCAGCCTAGGCTGGAGAGCACTGGAAAAGGGGAAAACGTGAGAGAGAGATTAATCCAAACCCCTGTGCCCCATCCTCCTTTGCCTGCCAGACCTGCATCCTGGATCTCTCGTAATGAACCTGAGTGAAACTTCCTACCACGAGTTCTTCAGTAATTTATGAGATTTTGTAAAAAGCCAGCAAAAGATTTCGCTTCATGCTATCCTCCTTCCCCTCTGGCATTCAGGCAAGCAGCAAGAGAGTCACTTAGGAAAAGATACTTTGACTTAGTGACCTCCTTCAGCACGTTATGTTAAATCATTTCAGCAAGAATACCTATTAGTAATCATTTCCAGTTCCAGGGAGGATGAAGGAGGCATTTTGGCATATGAGTCAAGAACCTGCTGGGCTGTTTCTTCAGGCTGGCAAAACAGGGGAACTGTGGTGAATTCAGAAGTTTAGTCAAACAAGCCTGAAGTTTAATTCTCCCTGAATGGCTTAGACTGTGACATGCCATCACTCCGACGTGCAGACAGCATCCTGCCTGCTGCTGGGCACTGAGCCTGGCAGAGGACTGGAAACCTGCACAGCTGCACAGAACTGCCTAGGCTTACAGGTAAGCTGTGAAGTAAAAAGATAAATAACCCCTCCTGCAGGTCCTGCGAGACAAAATGGAAAGATGCCCAACAGCTCCTGTGAGCATCAGATTGAACTATTCATGAAAATTAATGGCATGCAGAGCTAATAGGCTGTTCCTTGGCCTCAGAATGATATTGCACCTTCTGGGAACATATTGTAGCCTACTGGGAGACCAGTCTGCTGATCTGAACTCCCTTGGGGCCAGACCCTGCTCTCTCTGCACCCTACATGGTTAAACCCATAGAAAAGGACAGAAGCAGCACAGAATCTAAGTCGTTTTGTGGTGATTTTTTTAAAGCTCTGGTTTTCCCAGGTACAAGTTTATTTTCCAGTGTCCTGATGCAGCAGCAAATAAATTCTTCCCAGTAGGCTTTGGATTTTGCCCTGGTCCTGCCAATGTTGCTTTTTCTGACTGCAAGCATCAGAGGAGGTTCTCCTAGCCAAGGAGTATGAGCCTTTCCCTGTTGCTTCCTAAGTCTTCTGATATTTTAGTGACTCCAGCATGGCAGGGCAGATGAACTGTGTGTGAATATTTCCAGCTTGAGAGTATTGCAATAGAACCTAGAATCATGCCAATAATTATGGTTTTGATGTTGTAGATGGATGGAGAAAATATCATTTTTAGTTAACCTGAAACAATGTTTTGGGTTTTGTTTTTTTTTTTCAACAAATAAACTTCCTTTTCATTTTAAACAGGATAATTTATTTTCTGTACCATAATATTTTGTCTGATTAGGATTGGAAACCCCATGGATAATGCTGGCATGCCCTGCAAACTTATTCCATGCCTACACGAGGCAAAGCTGACAAGTTTTACAGTAAGGCCCAGTAGCAGTACTGAGAGACATCCTATGGTCACTTTTATCTCCCCCACTGTTTGTGGTATTTTCAGTCCTTTCCAACACTGTAAGGTATTTCTTAATTTGACACCTGAAATCTCTGAGACCTTCCTCTATGCTGTCTGTGTTGCTGCACTTACTTTAAGATAGCAGGATATCGTAATCTGATCTGATTAAGAGTCATTTCATTCATTGTGATATCTTCCTCAGGACCTAGAGAAATGGAAACAGCTCAGCTATAGAAAGGAACTAAAAGTGGTTGAAGGTTTCCCATCAAGGTAGCCATCCCTCATGATCCCACACATGCCCTTTACACCTAGGCTTTGCCTGGAAGGCAGTGTACATTTGGCATTTTACATACCATGGATGAGCCTCATTGCCTTCTACCCTGGCTGTCTCTGTATTCCATCACTGCTCTTGATGCTTCTTACCCTATCCTGCCTCAGGGATTTTACAATCATTGTCCTCCCAGGTTAAAAGGTATTGGCTGCCAGGAACCACTTACATTTCATCTAAAACATAGTAGATGCAAATTTTTGTGACCATTGCAAAGGATCTCTTGGCTCCTTGTAGGATGTTTGTTGTGAGTATTTGCTCTTTTGTGTCCTTGATGGTACTTCATTGGTAAGGACAACTTGCTGCTAAGAAGATTAAAATGAACATGGTCTCTGAGGCCTGTTCACACTGTCAGTGCTTGGGCTTGCTCAGATGCTTCCTGTGTATTCCCAGTCCTGAAGTAAAACTGTCTTCAGATCTCTGTTTATCCTTTGAGGCAGTGCAAGTTGAATTCATGCTGGTGGGGAGTGACACACTACTGTCACAAGAAAGACGCAGACACCACAGCAGAGTTGGAGTGGGAAAAGAAGAATGTTTGATTTTCACTTCAGTTCATATAGATTTCCAGAAATGAGACCATGGAAAACTGAGGTTCAACCTCTTCAATTCCACTGGTCTGAGAAAGTGTCCATCAATTGTTCCTCCTACCAGGAGGAAATGCCAACAATAAAGTTCATTAGATAAACAGAATAGAATTGTTTATTGTAAGTGCGTGAGAATCTGACTCAGCTGGTCACCATTTTCATCTTAAACCAAAAACGCCTTTAAACACATGCTTAACTTAATTGCCTAAAACATCCTTC